>WNWK01004457.1:0-72500 GCA_009830355.1 Cherax destructor | reverse complement strand
GTTTGACACAGTTCCACACAAGAGATTAGTGCAGAAGCTGGAGGACCAGGCAGGAATAACAGGGAAGGCTCTGCAATGGATCAGGGAATACCTGTCCGGAAGACAACAACGAATCATGGTATGTGGCGAGGTGTCAGAGTGGGCACCTGCAACGAGCGGGGTGCCACAGGGATCAGTCCTAGGACCGGTGCAGTTTCTGGTATTTGTGAACGACATGACGGAAGGAATAGACTCCGAAGTGTGCCTGTTTGCAGATGATGTGAAGTTGATGAGAAGAATTCAATCAGACTAGGACCAGGCAGAACTACAAAGGGATCTGGACAAGCTGCAATCCTGGTCCAGCAATTGGCTCCTGGAGTTTAACCCCACCAAGAGCAAAGTCATGAAGATTGGGGAAGGGCAAAGAAGACCGCAGACGGAGTACAGTCTAGGGGGCCAGAGACTACAAACCTCACTCAAGGAAAAAGATCTTGGGGTGAGTATAACACCAGGCACATCTCCTGAGGCGCATATCAACCAAATCACTGCTGCAGCATATGGGCGCCTAGCAAATCTAATAACAGCGTTCCGACATCTTAATAAAGAATCGTTCAGGACCCTGTTCACTGTGTACGTTAGGCCCATACTGGAGTATGCAGCACCAGTTTGGAACCCACACCTAGCCAAGCACGTAAAGAAACTAGAGAAAGTGCAAAGGTTTGCAACAAGACTAGTCCCGGAGATAAGGGGTATGTCCTACGAGGAGAGGTTAAGGGAAATCGACCTGACGACACTGGAGGACAGGAGAGATAGGGGGGACATGATAACGACATATAAAATACTGAGAGGAATTGACAAGGTGGACAAGGACAGAATGTTCCAGAGATGGGACACAGCAACAAGGGGACACAGTTGGAAGTTGAAGACTCAGATGAATCACAGAGATGTTAGGAAGTATTTCTTCAGTCACAGAGTGGTCGGGAAGTGGAATAGTTTGGGAAGCGATGTAGTGGAGGCAGGTTCCATACATAGGTTTAAGAAGAGGTATGACAAAGCTCATGGCGCAGGGATAGTGACCCAGTAGCGGCCAGTGAAGAGGCGGGGCCAGGAGCTATGACTCGACCCCTGCAACAACAACTAGGTGAGTACACACACACACACACACACACACACACACACACACATTGCTTACGAAATAGATATTGAGATTACATTTACCAAGACTTCAAGAAATCCTTTGACACAGTTCCAATGAAAGACTAATTTGTAGACTTGCCTAGCATGGCCAGCAAGCTTGCTGCAGTGTCCTTCTTTCTTAAGTTCTCACGAGACTTCAAAATATAGGAGGCAGTAAAGATAAACTATTACAATAGATGAGAGACAGAAAAATGTGGACAGTTTTAGCAGGGAAAATGAGTTCGTGGGGAGACGTCACAAGTGGGGTGCTACAAGTATCTGTACTTGCTGCAATACTGTTTTTAATATTTATGTAATCCATTTACTAGGTAAAAAAAGTAAATGTTTATAGATGATTACAAGAATTTCATGGAAATAAAAAAAAATGAATGTAAATTTTTAAAACATGATCCGGTTAAATTAAGCACATAGTGTTATGAATGATGGTGGTACTGTAGATACTGTAATGATAAATAGTGATACAAATGATGGTGGTATGAGATACTGTAATAACATGATGAATGATGGTGGTACTGTAGATACTGTAGATAACATAGTGTTATGAATGATGGTGGTACTGTAGATAACAGTGATGAATGATGGTGGTACTGTAGATAACATGAATGAATGATGGAGGTACTCTAGATAACATGATGAATGATGGGTACTCTAGATAACATAAGTAATGAATGATGGAGTACTGTAGATAACATGATGAATGATGGTACTGTAGATAACATGATAATGATGAATCGATAACTGTATGAATGATGGTGGTACTGTAGATAACATGATGAATGATGGTGGTACTGTAGATAACATGATGAATGATGGTGGTACTGTAGATAACATGATGAATGATGGTGGTACTGTAGATAACATGATGAATGATGGTGGTACTGTAGATAACATAGAATGAATGATGGAGTACTTAGATAACTGTAGATAAATATGTAATGAATGATGGTGGTACTGTAGATAACATAAGTAATGAATGATGGTAGTACTCTAGATAACATAAGATGAATGATGGTAGTACTTAGATAACATAGAATGAATGATGGTAGTACTTAGATAACATAATGTGATGAATGATGGTGGTACTGTAGATAACATAAGTAATGAATGATGGAAGTACTCTAGATAACGTAAGTAATGAGTGATGGAAGTACTCTAGATAACATAAGTAATGAATGATGGTAGTACTCTAGATAACGTAAGTAATGAATGATGGAAGTACTCTAGATAACGTAAGTAATAAATGATGGAAGTACTCTAGATAACGTAAGTAATAAATGATGGTAGTACTCTAGATAACATAAGTAATGAATGATGGAAGTACTCTAGATAACGTAAGTAATGAATGATGGAAGTACTCTAGATAACGTAAGTAATGAGTGATGGAAGTACTCTAGATAACATAAGTAATGAATGATAGAAGTACTCTAGATAACATAAGTAATGAATGATGGAAGTACTCTAGATAACATAAGTAATGAATGATGGAAGTACTCTAGATAACATAAGTAATGAATGATGGTAGTACTCTAGATAACATAAGTAATGAATGATAGAAGTACTCTAGATAACATAAGTAATGAATGATGGAAGTACTCTAGATAACATAAGTAATGAATGATAGAAGTACTCTAGATAACATAAGTAATGAATGATGGTAGTACTCTAGATAACATAAGTAATGAATGATAGAAGTACTCTAGATAACATAAGTAATGAATGATGGAAGTACTCTAGATAACATAAGTAATGAATGATGGTAGTACTCTAGATAACATAAGTAATGAATGATGGTAGTACTCTAGATAACATAAGTAATGAATGATGGAAGTACTCTAGATAACATAAGTAATGAATGATGGTAGTACTCTAGATAACATAAGTAATGAATGATGGAAGTACTCTAGATAACATAAGTAATGAATGATGGTAGTACTCTAGATAACATAAGTAATGAATGATGGTAGTACTCTAGATAACATAAGTAATGAATGATGGAAGTACTCTAGATAACATAAGTAATGAATGATGGAAGTACTCTAGATAACATAAGTAATGAGTGATGGAAGTACCGTAGAAATTGCCTTGTACTGAAACGTGAGAAAGTGACAACAGTCCACACTAAGAATATAAACAGACTAAATACTGAACGTATCAGAGAGAGTTATTAACCAGTGTCACTGGAAGATCATATACATGAAATTACGCGACAAATAAAGCTACACTAGCGAGTAATATAAACAATCACAACTATAATTTTTAAAGGGGTGGAGGGGTAAGCCAGTGGAAGGTCTCGGTCAGATGATCACAGGCTCCACCTGTGGGTTATTACATGACTCGCACCCACGTCAGGAAACACTTGTCCTGTTTCCTAACCAATCTTACCTAAACTAACACTATGGATGGTGAAATGCTCAGACAGGTGTTTATAAATTACATTAGGTCAGAATACATTACCAACACCTGCAGAAAAACACACGTTAGAAAATGTCCATAAAAGAGCTAGAAACTGACAATTTAAAATATGAGTTATGATGTGTCAGTGAACATCAAGTAACATTAACCTGGATGTATAGGTAACACTCATGTGGCTGTATAAGTGACTCATGTGGATGTATAAGTAACACTCATGTGGATGTATAAGTAACACTCATGTGGATGTTAAAGTAACAATCATGTGGATGTATAAGTAACAATTATGATGTATAAGTAACAATCATGTGGATGTATAAATAACAATCATGATGTATAAGTAACAATCATGTGGATGTATAAATAACAATCATGATGTATAAGTAACAATCATTATGTATAAGTAACAATCATGTGGATGTATAAGTAACAATCATGATGTATCAGTAACACTCATGTGGATGTATAAGTAACAATCATGTGGATGCATAATTAACAATCATGATGTATCAGTAACACTCATGTGGATGTATAAGAAACAATCATGTGGATGTATAAGTAACAATCATGATGTATAAGTAACAATCATGATGTATAAATAACAATCATGATATATCAGTAACAATCATGATGTATCAGTAACAATCATGATGTATAAGTAACAATCATGATGCATAAGTAACAATCATGATGTATAAGTAACAATCATGATGTATAACAAACAATCATGTGGATGTATAAGTAACAATCATGATGTATCAGTAACAATCATGATGTATAAGTAACAATCATGATGTATAAGTAACACTCATGTGGATATATCAGTAACAATCATGATGTATAAGTAACAATCATGATGTATAAGTAACAATCATGATGTATAAGTAACAATCATGATGTATAAGTAACACTCATGTGGATATATCAGTAACAATCATGATGTATAAGTAACACTCATGTGGATATATCA
This sequence comes from Cherax destructor, assembly GCA_009830355.1. Classification (NCBI taxonomy): domain Eukaryota; kingdom Metazoa; phylum Arthropoda; class Malacostraca; order Decapoda; family Parastacidae; genus Cherax; species Cherax destructor. Next base: position 67,945 of record WNWK01004457.1, on the reverse strand, counting down.
GTAACAATCATGATGTATAAGTAACAATCATGATGTATAAGTAACAATCATGATGTATAAGTAACAATCATGTGGATGTATAAGTACCAATCATCATGTATCAGTAACAATCATGATGTATAAGTAACAATCATGATGTATAAGTAACAATCATGTGGATGTATAAGCAACAATCATGATGTATAAGTAACAATCATGATGTATAAGTAACAATCATGATGTATAAGTAACAATCATGTGGATGTATAAGTAACAATCATGATGTATCAGTAACAATCATGATGTATAAGTAACAATCATGTGGATGTATAAGTAACAATCATGATGTATCAGTAACAATCATTATGTATAAGTAACAATCATGATGTATAAGTAACAATCATGATGTATAAGTAACAATCATGTGGATGTATAAGTAACAATCATGATGTATCAGTAACAATCATGATGTATAAGTAACAATCATGATGTATAAGTAACAATTATGATGTATAAGTAACAATCATGATGTATAAGTAACAATCATGTGGATGTATAAGTAACAATCATGATGTATAAGTAACAATCATGATGTATAAGTAACAATCATGATGTATAAGTAACACTCATGTGGATATATCAGTAACAATCATGATGTATAAGTAACAATCATGATGTATAAGTAACACTCATGTGGATATATCAGTAACAATCATGATGTATAAGTAACAATCATGATGTATAAGTAACAATCATGTGGATGTATAAGTACCAATCATGATGTATCAGTAACAATCATGATGTATAAGTAACAATCATGTGGATGTATAAGTAACAATCATGATGTATAAGTAACAATCATGATGTATAAGTAACAATCATGATGTATAAGTAACAATCATGTGGATGTATAAGTAACAATCATGATGTATCAGTAACAATCATGATGTATAAGTAACAATCATGATGTATAAGTAACAATCATGTGGATGTATAAGTAACAATCATGATGTATAAGTAACACTCATGTGGATATATCAGTAACAATCATGATGTATAAGTAACAATCATGATGTATAAGTAACACTCATGTGGATATATCAGTAACAATCATGATGTATAAGTAACAATCATGATGTATAAGTAACAATTATGATGTATAAGTAACAATCATGATGTATAAGTAACAATCATGTGGATGTATAAGTAACAATCATGATGTATAAGTAATACTCATGTGGATGTGTCAGTAACAATCATGTGGATGTGTAACATTCTCTTATGGTATACTGTATAGGAGGAAATGTCGAAGTTTATTTTTATAAAAATATGTTGACTTAAAATTGTACAATGTGGCTTGGGTATGATGCTTGCAACCTCATAAACTACACTCAACACTATTAATTATACATTGGCCAGAAAATCAGAATACGATGAAAGACCTCGTTGAAAGATGGTGACTATATACAGGGTGTTTCACTCGTAGGAGGCCACGAGTTGGTACTCCGTGAATAGGAGGCCCCGAGTTGGTACTCCCGAGTTGCAACCGTCTTGTTTGTATATTATGTCTGTAGTAAACAATAACTCGTGGCCTCCTACTCAAGGGAGTACCAACTCGGGGCCTCCTACTCACGGGAGTACCAACTCGGGACCTCCTACTCACAGGATTACCAACTTGGGACCTCCTACTCACGGGAGTACCAACTCGGGGCCTCCTACTCACGGGAGTACCAACTCGGGACCTCCTACTCACAGGATTACCAACTTGGGACCTCCTACTCACGGGAGTACCAACTCGGGGCCTCCTACTCACGGGAGTACCAACTCGGGACCTCCTACTCACGGGATTACCAACTTGGGACCTCCTACTCACGGGAGTACCAACTTGGGACCTCCTATTCACGGGAGTACCAACTCGGGGCCTCCTACTCACGGGAGTACCAACTTGGGACCTCCTACTCACGGGAGTACCAACTTGGGACCTCCTACTCACGGGAGTACCAACTCGGGGCCTCCTACTCACGGGAGTACCAACTTGGGACCTCCTACTCACGGGAGTACCAACTTGGGACCTCCTACTCACGGGAGTACCAACTTGGACCTCCTACTCACGGGAGTACCAACTCGGGGCCTCCTACTCACGGGAGTACCAACTTGGGACCTCCTACTCACGGGAGTACCAACTCGGGGCCTCCTACTCACGGGAGTACCAACTTGGGACCTCCTACTCACGGGAGTACCAACTTGGGACCTCCTACTCACGGAGTACCAACTTGGGACCTCCTACTCACGGGAGTACCAACTGGGACCTCCTACTCACGGAGTACCAACTTGGGACCTCCTACTCACGGAGTACCAACTTGGGACCTCCTACTCACGGAGTACCAACTCGGGGCCTCCTACTCACGGGAGTACCAACTTGGGACCTCCTACTCACGGGAGTACCAACTCGGGGCCTCCTACTCACGGGAGTACCAACTCGGGGCCTCCTACGAGTGAAACACCTTGAATAAATATATTATATAAAATTAAGTATAGAGGGCAGGCTTGGAGGTGACTGCTGTATAGAGAATAATAAGGTGTAACTTCAACCTAGGTAACAAGCAACGAAGTTTGTACAAGCAAAACCAAATGTTCTATAGTGGAAAATGGATGGAATGAACATTCAATAATAGTGTACATTAAAACCAATCGACACTGTACAAACTTAAATGATATATTTGTAACCATAAACAGGTAATTACAAAAGGTTAATTAAAAAACACTGTTCTGGGCCGTATTCTGGACATCTTTGTTAATAATGATAATAATAATAATGCCAGTACATCACGAGAATTTCTCTGCTGGTGTACTGTAGATACCAGTGTGAGTTGCCAGTAAGTACCAAACACATCATACGTGATACGAGTACAGTGTGTAACAGCCAGGGAAGAGTTTGCCCCTAGAGAGACGAAGCACTGGTAACATGGATGGCTATGAAGAACCTCCTATCCCAACACATGCAAGAACCGACGGGGAGAAGAGGTGGTGAATAATCATGCACCACAGTTCAAGTCATACCCAAACTTCTTGCCAAGCACGAGGCTCAAAGTTACACTATTTAGGTATCAATGGTAGCAGGGTCGGTGGGGGCGGACTCGGGTAATGACCCACACCAAATATTGAACAACGAATTTGTTAGCCTAGTTCAGGGGTGGGGAACCTTTCCATGTTGGAAGGTCGCATAATCTAATCTAATAAGGCCGCATTCAAAAAGTTTTGATTATACTGCAAAATGTCGTTATTTTGTAAAAAAATTATTATTATATAATAACTTCAAGGAAAAAAATCATTCAGAAGGCCACACTAATGTCCTAGAAGGCCGCATGCCGCCTTAAGGTCGCAGGTTGCCACCCCTGGGCCCTAGTTAGGATGAAGAGGGACGCTGGGTTCGTGTCTAGGTAAGCAACTCAAATCTCGTTATCATGACCGGGAAGAGGAATTGCTAACGCTATTCTAGAAGAATGATAGGTAAGTTACCCAAATAGACAAAGTAAACAAATATAGCCAGATCAACATGATAGAGGAAAAAGATGAAGGAGACACAAACTGAATATCAAATGGCTCTCAGAGATGTGAGGATATACTGTTATGTCGTCAAAGATGTGAGGATATACTGTTATGTCGTCAAAGATGTGAGGAAAGGCTTCTCTCTCTCTCTCTCTACATATATATATATATATATATATATATATATATATATATATATATATATATATATATATATATATATATATTATATATATATATATATACATAAACACGCTGGCCATCTCCCACCAAGGCAGGGTGACCCGAAAAACAAAGACTTTCAGCATCATTCACGCTATGACTGTCTTGCCAGAGGCGCGCAGATACGACAGTTCAGATGTTCCTCCAAACAGCAAATATCCCAAACCCGTCCATTAAAAGCACTGTACTTCCCACCTATATATTCAGATCATAATCTCCTAAGCCAACTCGTTATCGCAAATTCTATGTCAATCTCTAACATCAGGTGTTCAGCAAATTCCTCTGTTTACGTTAATTTAGATTAGGTTATGTTAAACTGCCGTTTATCAGTAAAAAATAACCAACGCGTATTAATGCAATACAATAATACGTATTAATGCAATACAATAATACGTATTAATGCAATACAATAATACGTATTAATGCAATACAATAATACGTATTAATGCAATACAATAATACGTATTAATGCAATACAATATGAAGGTTATAAGACACATTGTGGAAGCACAGGAAGCGAGAAGCTAGCAAGCCCACTACACGAGGTATAGTCAAATAATCACTGTTTAAGGCTCGTGTACACTCAGCCGTTTGAATGCGTTATAACAGTGGAATACTGACTTAAGAGAGATTGTGCTGAACTGGCACCATGGACGGAGGCCAAATGAGCAGTGATGGAACTATAGACGTAAGAGTCAGTATATAATGATAGAGGCCAGAGTGTGCATACTCACCTATTTGTGGTTGCAAGGGTTGAGTCACAGCTCCTGGCCCCGTCTCTTCGCTGGTCGCTACTAGGTCCACACTCTCTCCCTGCTCCAAAAGCTGTATCGTGCGTGTGTGTGTGTGTATGTGTGTGTGTGTGTGTGTGTGTTAGTTACCATTTTGTCCTAGGCACATGTCGATTAGACACTAGGCCTGTTGTATGTGTGTGTATGTGTGTGTGTGTGTGTAACGAAACACTTCGAAATGTTTCTGGCCCCGCCGGGAATTGAACCCGGGCCCTCCGTGCGTGAAGCAAGAGCGCTAGCCACCATGCCATCGGTGAGTGTGTGTATGTGTGTGTGTGTGTGTGTGTGTGTGTGTGTGTGTGTATGTATGTGTGTGTGTGTGTGTGTGTAAAAGGGTGGAGTAATAAAGATGGACTTGGACAATAGGGACCAGGATGGGTGTGTGGGACATAAGCTACGGCTGGCTGCCCACCCACTCTCCTCCTCCCTCACAACACATTCCATAACCAACAAACACAAGCACATACACACGTACACACACACACACACAAGTAAAGAATTAAATAGAAAGCATTTCCAGGATGAGTGGGAGACCGAGGAGAGTAGTGGATATTAGAGAAAATTGCAACAACAAAGGAGAAAGTGAGAGGACTCCCCAGGTAAGTAGATGTGAGGAAAGCAGAACTGGAGAGGCTTACTTGGGTATAAAGACGACGAGGAGAGGAACTGTGTGATCCCTTAGCAAGGATATACAACTTAAGATTACAACTGCCTGTTTCTATTAAGAGGCGCCTGAGTTTCCCTGTCTCCTAATATCATGTTTATTTTTTCCCTATAATCTACCTTGTCCATAATTACTATGACATTTACTTTGCTTACAAAAGCAGACAAAGCAAATGCCATAGTAATTATGAACAAGGTAGATTATAGGGGAAAAATAACATTATTAGAAGACAGTGGAACTGTCATAAATTACAGACCAGTTTTCTGACTAGCATACTAACTTAGGTGCTAGAAAATATGATGAAACATTTATGCAATGTTTGGGAATCTTCATTAAGGACACGTTTCGCCAGCCACTGGCGAAATATATTGGCTGAGGGACTGATTACCTCATACTCCTCCTCATCTTCCTCTGTTATTATCCGTACTGGACTGAAGAAGCCACTGGCGAGCAAAACGTTTCCTCAGTGAAGAGTCTCAAATGTTGCACAAGTGTCTCATTCTACATCACACTAGAAAATAAAGCAACAATAACAGAGCACATGGAAAGAAATGAACAGAAGAGAAATACTGCAAGGAAACTGCACTACCATCCATTGTTATTATTTACCTAAGACAGTGGTAGCTCAGTCACCTAGTTAGTCTAGGCAGCTTCAACTCAAAACAAAATTACAGGTACGAGTGTGTGGGGCAAAATCAGACGTACTTAAATTTTTGATAATAAAAGTTACGAAGAGCAAATATTTTTGTTATATACCTGTGACCGATTTCGAGTATTTTTTTTTTTACCCTCAGACCAGCCTGAGGCCAGTCTTCCTTGTTAATTACCTGTTCAAAAAGGTTATGGCTGTTGGCGCCTGTGGGCCCACAGACAGCATACAATGGTTGATCTAGCACTTTACAGAATTAATGGTCGGGTTTATTCTTGAAGAATTCTATATTTGTTCTCTAGGGAGGTTCCTTGATGCCACTGAGAGAGTCTTGTTCCAAGAACTATCCTTCCATTCCTTGGGTAAAACCTGATTATCTCCCATTTCCCCAGGCTTTGTATGACCCCTATATGTTTAATGCTCCCATCATGAATATAATAACAATGCTTGTCCCGGCAATATTTCTGATATCTCCTGGTAGCAGGTTGAAGAGTCCTGAGCTATGGATGTTGACAGTGTGTTCCTTTATAGTGCCTATTGCACCTGTGCTTTTTCAATGAGTCTATTTTACACCTTCAGTATTTCACACCAGTAAGTTGTGGTAATATATATATTAGAACGCATATATTACCAAGTATCTTATTTTTCCGTTCCATGAAGAACATTCTAAATGTTAGGAGGTGTTCCCAGTGTTCTTTCAGTGTTTCATTGGCTCTATGTGAGCAGTAAACAATCTTTGTACACTTTTAAACTCTGATATCACTCCTGTCTTGAATGGAAGGATCAGTATCGGACAATATTCCAAACGTGAGAGCGAAAGTGATGTGAATAGTGCCACCACTGGCGTCATTTCACTTGTTCTGAAAATTCTCATCATCCACCCTGTCATTTTTCTGACTTTGACGGCATTTGCCTTATTGCGTTCTCTAAATGACAGGTCATCCAACATTATTATACCCAAGTGTACCTTTCCTTCTATGTATCTGGGCCTCATTTTGAGTTCTTCATTCTTTTCATATCTGGGAAGTTGGAATTCGTCACCGCTGACCATCATGTTATTTTCCATTGTCCACTGAAAAACTCTGTTGGTATATTCGGCGAAGAATAATACGAAGCTGTTGCTAGTGTTTGTTTATATCTGCTATGAGGATGAGAAACAAATCTCTAAACCAACACAAGTAATCACTGCACATCACAATTTATGCAGTTATGGGAGGAGGAGAAACCTGTTGGCAAACTGCAGGTATCCTGAAGAAGAAGAAACTTCAGGCACCAGGACTGTGCCTTGGAATACCGAGTTTTTTCACTCTGCTGTGGATAGATTTGTTAAAAATCTCAATATCTATTTCCATGCTTCTCTTGTTATATCTACTGACCTCCTTTTATGAGCTGTCACTCCAGGATCACATTCATCAAATGACTTAACAAAGTCCGTGTAGACCACAACTGCATATTTGTTTTCCTTGGTGAATAACACATTATGATCCAACGGTCGTGACAAGAATGATTTTCTCACTCAAAATACATTTTTATTTGACTTGTACAGGTCATTTTTTCCCCCATAAAATTAGTAACTTGTCTGACCACTCTTTCAAAAACTTTGTGTATGATGTTGGTGATGCTGGTGTGGAAATCTTTACCAGAGTTCTGTTATCTCCTCTGTGCACAGGAGCTATGTCTGCGCTTGTTGACTCATCTGGGATTTCACCTTGATCTAAGCTCTCTCCAGAGCTTAAGAAGGTCAGCAACCATTCTTCTTCATCAGTACATTCTTCTACGTTCTCTTTCAATATTTGATCTCCCAGTAATTTTTATCAAACATATTTATACGAACCTTTCATACCTCTCTATTGAGCTTTACTATGCACTTACGTGGGTTTAGAATGCTCACCATTGTTTCCCAGAGAATCTCATTCTTTGTTTTCTCTATCAGTCAAGGGTTCTCTATATTTTCTTCAAATTTGCAGTTCTACCTGCCAAAAAAAGAGCTCTTAGTATTCAGCAATATTTCTGCCAAAAGAAACGAAGTAAATATCAACAATTGCTTGGCACCTCTTTTTTCGAAGGTTCTAGTTATCCACTTTTTCATTTCTCACGGCTTTCAAACATTTAAATAATTTCAAATGTACTTTACAGATCACAATCAGAACAAGTTTGCCTACAATTTGACAACTAAATTTCGCTCCATCATTGATTTGCGTGTACCGATTTTCTTATTTTAAAGCCAGTCACTAAGATGATGAAACTCCCTTACAAGAAGAGAATATTCGACACCTGAATAAAAATGTTATATTTACATTTATTAATCTTCACTCCAGGTATGTCTGGGAAAGTTACATAATCACATCAAGTCTCTGGAATGAGGGAAGAGGTTGAAGACAACATGTGGTGGTACCAACATATTACTGGTTGTGTACAGGTTCATGTGGTAGTACCAACATATTGTAATAATATTGGTAGAATTACCGACAATATGTTAAGTGAAAGGACACAAATGCAACTAATGTGACATTTCATTGTGGCAACGTTTTGCTTGATAAAGTTCCTGGAGAGCGAAACGTTGCCACAATAAAATGTCACATTAGTTGCACTTGTGTCCTTTTACTTAACATACCAACATATTACTGGGTGTGTATGATTCATGTGGTGGTACCAATATATTACTGGTTTTGTATGATTCATGTGGTGGTACCAATATATTACTGGTTTTGTATGATTTATGTGGTGGTACCAACATACTAGGGTGTCTGTTCCTTATCTTTTTATTTGTAAAAGGTGTTGGGAGCAATTTTCCAACATATCTCAGTAAAAGGCTTTTGAGTACACTAGATTAAAGACTATCTCACATAATTTCACTGTTTGTTCATGTAAGAACTCTGGGCTACAAACACTCATGGTTCACAAGAACTGGGCTACAAACACTCATGGTTCACAAGAACTGGGGTACAAACACTCATGGTTCACAAGAACTGGGGTACAAACACTCATGGTTCACAAGAACTGGGCTACAAACACTCATGGTTCACAAGAACTGGCTCAAACCCATGTTCAAGACTTAAGAATCTAAACACTCATGGTTCACAAGAACTGGCTACAAACACTCATGGTTCACAAGAACTGGGCTACAAACACTCATGGTTCACAAGAACTGGGGTACAAACACTCATGGTTCACAAGAACTGGGGTACAAACACTCATGGTTCACAAGAACTGGGGTACAAACACTCATGGTTCACAAGAACTGGGCTACAAACACTCATGGTTCACAAGAACTGGGGTACAAACACTCACGGTTCACAAGAACTGGGGTACAAACACTCACGGTTCACAAGAACTGGGGTACAAACACTCACGGTTCACAAGAACTGGGGTACAAACACTCACGGTTCACAAGAACTGGGCTACAAACACTCACGGTTCACAAGAACTGGGCTACAAACACTCACGGTTCACAAGAACTGGGCTACAAACACTCACGGTTCACAAGAACTGGGTACAAACCTCACGTTCACAAGAACTGGGGTACAAACACCATGGTTCACAAGAACTGGGTACAAACACTCACGGTTTACAAGAACTGGGCTACAAACACTCACGGTTCACAAGAACTGGGCTACAAACACTCACGGTTCACATGAACTGGGCTACAAACACTCACGGTTCACAAGAACAGAGACCATTGTTCAACTCGGGATATGAACAATAACAGTGTACAATAAAACAGAAACTGCTTGTAATCCAATATATTTTTTAATTTGAATTTCTGTTTCTTTTAATAAATAAAACATCCGGAAGTGGCACTGGGCACAAAAAATGGTTCTGAGTTATTTTGATCAAACTCGAAGTAAATGTTAAGGTTGGTATTATAATGTTTAATTCAGGAAAAACTTAGATATTTATTCTCGAGCCGGAAGTGTATGGCATCATAAGAACATAAGAAAGGAGGAACACCGCAGCAGGCCTACTGGCCCATGCTAGGCAGGTCCTTCTCAAACCCATTAACAAAAATATTTGATATATTAGACACATATGACAACACTTGGGTATCTTTATTGAGGAAACGTTTCGCCACACAGTGGCTTCATCAGTCCATACAAAGGAGAATCGTGAAGATCAGGAGGAGTTTGAGGTAATCAGTCCCTCAAACTAATTTATCAAAAATTTTTGTCCAACCCATTTTCAAGGCTACTCAAGGAATAACCTTGTATGACCCTGTTAACTCGTGTGCAAGTCCCATCATTGACGTATCTCTTATATTACACTAGGAAAAGCAGCTAAAAATATATGTATATTTTACTAAAGACTAAAGCAAGAGAGATTTCTCATTGGCATACCAAATATTTGGGCGTAACACTTTTTATGCAACACAAACGTTGCTTATGTTGTGTGCACAGTCAATGTTAAAGTTATATCTACGTAGCTTGTTGCAGACAAAGTTTAAAAAGTTATCAATATTGAGCCACACGAATAACGATATGGTAACAAAGTTAAGGAGATTGAATTCACTAGAGGGACACAGTATAGTTTACCCAGCAGATATAATGTTTATACTGCCCACAGCCAGGCTCAGTATAGTTACTGATGGTAACATATAACACAGCTAGGCTCAGTATAGTTACTGATGGTAACATATAACACAGCCAGGCTCAGTATAGTTACTGATGGTAACATATAACACAGCTAGGCTCAGTATAGTTACTGATGGTAACATATAACACAGCTAGGCTCAGTATAGTTACTGATGGTAACATATATCACAGCTAGGCTCAGTATAGTTACTGATGGTAACATATAACACAGCTAGGCTCAGTATAGTTACTGATGGTAACATATAATACAGCCAGGCTCAGTATAGTTACTGATGGTAACATATAACACAGCTAGGCTCAGTATAGTTACTGATGGTAACATATAACACAGCCAGGCTCAGTATTGTTACTGATGGTAACATATAACACAGCTAGGCTCAGTATAGTTACTGATGGTAACATATAATACAGCTAGGCTCAGTATAGTTACTGATGGTAACATATAACACAGCCAGGCTCAGTATAGTTACTGATGGTAACATATAATACAGCTAGGCTCAGTATAGTTACTGATGGTAACATATAATACAGCCAGGCTCAGTATAGTTACTGATGGTAACATATAATACAGCTAGGCTCAGTATAGTTACTGATGGTAACATATAATACAGCTAGGCTCAGTATAGTTACTGAGGGTAACATATAACACAGCCAGGCTCAGTATAGTTACTGATGGTAACATATAACACAGCTAGGCTCAGTATAGTTACTGATGGTAACATATAATACAGCTAGGCTCAGTATAGTTACTGATGGTAACATATAATACAGCTAGGCTCAGTATAGTTACTGATGGTAACATATAATACAGCTAGGCTCAGTATAGTTACTGATGGTAACATATAACACAGCCAGGCTCAGTATAATTACTGATGGTAACATATAACACAGCTAGGCTCAGTATAGTTACTGATGATAACATATAATACAGCCAAGCTCAGTATAGTTACTGATGGTAACATATAATACAGCTAGGCTCAGTATAGTTACTGATGGTAACATACAACACAGCCAGGCTCAGTATAGTTACTGATGGTAATATATAACACAGCCAGGCTCAGTATAGTTACTGATGGTAATATATAACACAGCCAGGCTCAGTATAGTTACTGATGGTAACATATAACACAGTCAGGCTCAGTATACTGATGGTAATATATAACACAGTCAGGCTCAGTATACTGATGGTAATATATAACACAGCCAGGCTCAGTATATTACTGATGGTAACATATAACACAGTCAGGCTCAGTATACTGATGGTAATATATAACACAGTCAGGCTCAGTATACTGATGGTAATATATAAACAGCCAGGCTCAGTATACTGATGGTAACATATAACACAGCCAGGCTCAGTATACTGATGGTAATATATAACACAGCCAGGCTCAGTATACTGATGGTAATATATAACACAGCCAGGCTCAGTATAGTTACTGATGGTAACATATAACACAGTCAGGCTCAGTATACTGATAGTAATATATAACACAGTCAGGCTCAGTATACTGATGGTAATATATAACACAGTCAGGCTCAGTATACTGATGGTAACATATAACACAGCCAGGCTCAGTATACTGATGGTAACATATAACACAGCCAGGCTCAGTATACTGATGGTAATATATAACACAGCCAGGCTCAGTATAGTGATGGTAATATATAACACAGCCAGGCTCAGTATAGTGATGGTAATATATAACACAGCCAGGCTCAGTATAGTGATGGTAATATATAACACAGCTAGGCTCAGTATAGTGATGGTAATATATAACACAGCCAGGCTCAGTATACTGATGGTAATATATAACACAGCCAGGCTCAGTATAGTGATGGTAATATATAACACAGCCAGGCTCAGTATACTGATGGTAATATATAACACAGCCAGGCTCAGTATAGTGATGGTAATATATAACACAGTCAGGCTCAGTATAGTGATGGTAATATATAACACAGTCAGGCTCAGTATAGTGATGGTAACATATAACACAGTCAGGCTCAGTATACTGATGGTAACATATAACACAGCCAGGCTCAGTATATTGATGGTAATATATAACACAGCCAGGCTCAGTATACTGATGGTAATATATAACACAGCCAGGCTCAGTATAGTGATGGTAATATATAACACAGCCAGGCTCAGTATACTGATGGTAACATATAACACAGCCAGGCTCAGTATACTGATGGTAACATATAACACAGCCAGGCTCAGTATACTGATGGTAATATATAACACAGCTAGGCTCAGTATAGTGATGGTAATATATAACACAGCCAGGCTCAGTATACTGATGGTAATATATAACACAGCCAGGCTCAGTATAGTGATGGTAATATATAACACAGCCAGGCTCAGTATAGTGATGGTAATATATAACACAGCCAGGCTCAGTATAGTGATGGTAATATATAACACAGCCAGGCTCAGTATATGATGGTAATATATAACACAGCCAGGCTCAGTATAGTGATGGTAATATATAACACAGCCAGGCTCAGTATAGTGATGGTAATATATAACACAGCCAGGCTCAGTATACTGATGGTAATATATAACACAGCCAGGCTCAGTATACTGATGGTAATATATAACACAGCCAGGCTCAGTATACTGATGGTAATATATAACACAGCCAGGCTCAGTATACTGATGGTAATATATAACACAGCCAGGCTCAGTATACTGATGGTAACATATAACACAGCCAGGCTCAGTATACTGATGGTAAATATAACACAGCCAGGCTCAGTATACTGATGGTAAATATAACACAGCCAGGCTCAGTATACTGATGGTAATATATAACACAGCCAGGCTCAGTATACTGATGGTAATATATAACACAGCCAGGCTCAGTATAGTGATGGTAATATATAACACAGCCAGGCTCAGTATACTGATGGTAATATATAACACAGCCAGGCTCAGTATACTGATGGTAAATATAACACAGCCAGGCTCAGTATAGTGATGGTAATATATAACACAGCCAGGCTCAGTATATGATGGTAATATATAACACAGCCAGGCTCAGTATACTGATGGTAATATATAACACAGCCAGGCTCAGTATACTGATGGTAATATATAACACAGCCAGGCTCAGTATAGTGATGGTAATATATAACACAGCCAGGCTCAGTATACTGATGGTAACATATAACACAGCCAGGCTCAGTATACTGATGGTAATATATAACACAGCCAGGCTCAGTATAGTGATGGTAATATATAACACAGCCAGGCTCAGTATAGTGATGGTAATATATAACACAGCCAGGCTCAGTATACTGATGGTAATATATAACACAGCCAGGCTCAGTATACTGATGGTAACATATAACACAGCCAGGCTCAGTATAGTGATGGTAATATATAACACAGCCAGGCTCAGTATAGTGATGGTAATATATAACACAGCCAGGCTCAGTATATTTGATGGTAATATATAACACAGCCAGGCTCAGTATAGTGATGGTAAATATAACACAGCCAGGCTCAGTATAGTGATGGTAAATATAACACAGCCAGCTCAGTATAGTGATGGTAATATATAACACAGCCAGGCTCAGATAAGTGATGGTAAATATAACACGCCAGGCTCAGTATAGGATGGTAAATATAACACAGCCAGGCTCAGTATACTGATGGTAAATATAACACAGTCAGGCCAGATAGTGATGGTAAATATAACACAGCCAGGCTCAGTATATGATGGTAATATATAACACAGCCAGGCTCAGTATAGTGATGGTAATATATAACACAGCCAGGCTCAGTATACTGATGGTAATATATAACACAGGCAGAGAAACTAAATATGGGTTAAGAGGACAAGTGAGGGAAGAAATAATGAGGAAAGAGACAGTGAGAGAAGGAGGGTAAGTTAAGGGAGGAGGGATAGAGAGGACAAGAGACAGAATAAGTGAGGAAGAAGAAGAGTGAGGGAGGATAGAGAGGACAAGAGACAGAATAAGTGAGGAAGAAGAAGAGTGAGGGAGGATAGAGAGGACAAGACACTGAATAAGTGAGGAAGAAGGAGAGTGAGGGAGGATAGAGAGGAGAAGACACAGAATAAGTGAGGAAGAAGGAGAGTGAGGGAGGATAGAGAGAGAGTCGAGAAAGTAGAGAAAATCTAGAGCATCTCACTTTGCGGTTTTTCCTTTCTCCTTTCATGTGCTCCTCGCCTCCTCCTCTCTCCCTCCCTCCCCCCCTTTCCTTTCCTCAGTAAGAAAAAATAGTTTCTTCTGGTGGTGGTGAGACGATGGTGGTGGTGAGACGATGGTGGTGGTGAGACAATGGTGGTGGTGAGACGATGGTGGTGGTGGTGGTGGTGGTGAGATGGTGGGAGATGGTGGTGGTGGTGGTGAGACGATAGTGGTGTGGTGGTGGTGGCGGTGGTGGTGAGACGATGGTGGTGGTGGCAGGTGGTGGGGTGAGACGATGGTGGTGGTGGTGAGACGATGGTGGTGGTGGTGGTGAGACGATGGTGGTGGTGGTGAGACGATGGTGGTGGTGGTGGTGAGACGATGGTGGTGGTGGTGGTGAGACGAGGTGGTGGTGGTGGTGAGACGATGGATGGTGGTGGTGGTGGTGAGACGATGGGGGTGGTGGTGAGACGATGGTGAGTGGTGGTGGTGGTGGGAGACGATGGTGGTGGTGAGACGTGTGGTGGTGGTGAGACGATGGTGGTGGTGGTGGAGAGTGAGAGATGGTGGTGGTGGTGAGACGATGTGGTGGTGGTGGTGAGACGATGTGGTGGTGGTGGTGAGACGATGGTGGTGGTGGTGGTGGAGACGATGGTGGTGGTGGTGGTGAGACAATGGTGGTGGTGGTGGTGAGACGATTGGTGGTGGTGGTGGTGAGACGATGGTGGTGGTGGTGGTGGTGAGACGATGGTGGTGGTGGTGGTGAGACGATGGTGGTGGTGGTGAGACGATGGTGGTGGTGGTGAGACGATGGTGGTGGTGGTGGTGAGACGATGGTGGTGGTGGTGGTGAGACGATGGTGGTGGTGGTGGTGAGACGATGGTGGTGGTGGTGGTGGTGGTGGTGAGACGATGGTGGTGGTGGTGGTGAGACGATGGTGGTGGTGAGACGATGATGGTGGTGGTGGTGGTGAGACGATGGTGGTGGTGGTAGTGGTGAGACGATGGTGGTGGTGGTGGTGAGACGATGGTGGTGGTGGTGAGACGAAGGTGGTGGTGGTTGTGGTGAGACGATGGTGGTGGTGGTGAGACGATGGTGGTGGTGGTGAGACGATGGTGGTGGTGGTGGTGGTTGTGAGACGATGGTGGTGGTGGTGGTGGTTGTGAGACGATGGTGGTGGTGGTGGTTGTGAGACGATGGTTGTTAGACGATGGTGGTGGTGAGACGATGGTGGTGGTGGTGGTGAGACGATGGTGGTGGTGGTGAGATGATGGTGGTGGTGGTGAGATGATGGTGGTGGTGAGACGATGATTGTGGTGGTGGTGAGACGATGATGGTGGTAGTGGTGAGACGATGATGGTGGTAGTGGTGAGGTGAAGTTCCATAACTCCCCACATTATCTACATAAGACTACACATAGAACAATAAGTACCACACACTTACACATATTATTTAGTGTGTGGGTCATCCCCAGCACCGGTGTGCCAGCAGTGGCTTCCCTACCGATAGTACCACCATACAACACCCGTGGTACCACACAACACCCGTGGTACCACACAACACCCGTGGTACCACACAACACCCGTGGTACCACAACACCCGTGGTACCACACAACACCCGTGGTACCACACACGTGGTACCACACACCCGTGGTACCACACAACACGTGGTACCACACACACCCGTGGTACCACACACACCGTGGTACCACACAACACCGTGGTACCACAACACCGTGGTACCACACAACACCCGTGGTACCACACACACCGTGGTACCACACACACGTGGTACCACACACACCCGTGGTACCACAACACCCGTGGTACCACACAACACGTGGTACCACACAACACCGTGGTACCACACAACACCCGTGGTACCACACAACACCGTGGTACCACACAACACCTGGTACCACACAACACCCGTGGTACCACACAACACCCGTGGTACCACACAACACCCGTGGTACCACACAACACCCGTGGTACCACACAACACCCGTGGTACCACACAACACCCGTGGTACCACACAACACCGTGGTACCACACACACCGTGGTACCACACAACACCCGTGGTACCACACAACACCCGTGGTACCACACAACACCCATGGTACCACACAACACCTGTGGTACCACACAACACCCGTGGTACCACACAACACGTGGTACCACACAACACCCGTGGTACCACACAACACCCGTGGTACCACACAACACGTGGTACCACACAACACCCGTGGTACCACACAACACCCGTGGTACCACACAACACCGTGGTACCACAACACCGGCACATGGTACCACACAACACCCTGGTACCACACAACACGTGGTACCACACAACACCCGTGGTACCACACAACACCCGTGGTACCACACAACACCCGTGGTACCACACAACACCCATGGTACCACACAACACGTGGTACCACACAACACCCGTGGTACCACACAACACCCGTGGTACCACACAACACCCGTGGTACCACACAACACCCGTGGTACCACACAACACGTGGTACCACACAACACCCGTGGTACCACACAACACCCGTGGTACCACACAACACCCGTGGTACCACACAACACCCGTGGTACCACACAACACGCGTGGTACCACACAACACCCGTGGTACCACACAACACGCGTGGTACCACACAACACCCATGGTACCACACAACACGTGGTACCACACACCTGTGAATTTTTCCATAGTGACACCGCCTACAACTGCTTCTACAGTATACAAGCTTCTTCCCGCATATGCTGTACTTTTATCAAGATTATTGGACTGATTACATCGACTCCAGGCTGAGGGTCTGATTACCTCAAACTCCTTCTGATTTTCCAACATTCTCCTCTGTACTAAACTGAGGAAGCCACTGGCTGGCGAAACGTTTCCACAATACATATACCCAAGTGTTGGAGAGGTGTCTGATCCACACCCAAGTGTTGTGTGGTGGCGTGGTGAAGGATACATCACAACTTGTGGTGAGAAGGGTGTTCACCACGACAAGCAGTACCCGTGAGTCACTCTGCTGAGGAAGTCAGTAACACCTCTGAGGAAACAATCACTGAGTCACACTTGTGAAGCAACGACCACTCCTGCTACACAGTATACACTGAGAGCAATATACCCTCGGTACAGGCACCACCGGCTTTATAGTGCTTCGCTTTGCGGCGTTCGCTCTTGCAGCGGATTTCAATTACGTATAACCATTCTTCATTTACTCAGACTTGCTTCAATAAATATATTCACCACTCCTTATAAACTAAAGACGAAAATATTTTAAGGCAAGTAATATGTATACTGTATATGCATGTTTTAGGCCTAGCTCTATAGCTCACTTAATATATGATAGTGTAAATATGTTATTAGGCTTTTATATGCATTTGAAAGTGAGAAGAAGAAGAAGAAGAAGAAGAAGAAGAAGAAGAAGCGGGGCCTCCCTGTGTATATAAGTCAAATGATTTTAGCTTAAAAATGAACAGTGTTTTCTCCACGAATAATCAGAGAGAAGATTTATTTATTAAATAATTTTGAGAAAATCTGTTTGAACATAACGAAAAAAAATATAGAAATTATTGATGTTAAATAGCAGGAATTAAATCTAGACTGACTAGCATGCCTTTAGTAGAAATAGGCTAGTTAAATAACCCTCTAATAGTCCAAGTCAGAACCAAACGTCGTCAGTTTATTTCGCCCACGTGCGAGTTATTTGTTTATTGTTCCAGTCAAAGTATTGTGAATTTTTGTTCTCTTTTGGCTAGTTAAATTTTCTGATCAAGGTTACCTGAGGTGACTTTGTTCGTTTTGGCGATTTTTTTCAATTTTAATGTCACTTTAAATAAAAAAAATATATCACCAATAAACGACTAAAATTATAATTTTCTGTTTAGAGCCAAATTATACTTTCAGAGCAAAATTATACTTTTTAGAGCAAAATTATAATTTTCTTAAATACGTGATGTTAGAGCAAGTTGAGCCTAACAGAGAGAGCTAACTCAACACACACATGCAATAAGAGTTCGTGATGGTGTACAGGTGATATACAGTTACAACTTTCGCGCAGTCGACAGGCTTGAAACCTACTAAGAAACCATGTTGGTGTGGGGAACACGGTGTGCATTGGGGAAAAGGTTCACCTGTGGTGTAGGCGTGACCACTGCCGCTGTACACTAGAGACTGCACCTCGTATTATGCATAATAACTTCACCACAAGACATTGTCACATTTGTCATAACAACACTGAGAGGCCACAACACACCCGCCACACTTACACTACACACCACCACAACACCTACACTGCACACCAAAACACAACATACTGCCACACCTACAACACACTGGAAGCCACACTGCTGATATGCAGTGATATGTACATGTACAATAATAAAAATACAGACAGAAATGGTAGTGTACACCAAGGTGGCAGATGGCGAAGCAGAAGCCAGACAGTGTGCACCATGCTTAATATGTAAGCAAGTCTGTCAATTTGCTTACCACAAGTGAATCACGTTGCTTCATCTGTGGTAGGCTTGCCTGTGATTAGCCAATGAACCAAGGTACTGATTTAACGACGGGGTCCCTATTGATCGTTAAACCCTTAGCACCCGGTTCGCTGGTTGGGAGGCAGCCTATATAGGAGTGTGACATGGGCTGAATAAAAACATACTCTTTGAATGACACACTTGTCGTCGTCCATGTAGATTCCTCCTCTAAATAGGGAAACAATATTGTCAGGTTTTTATTTATATTTTCAAAAGAAGTGTTTGGGTTTCTACCTATATTTTTGAGATATATTATATATATATATATATATATATATATATATATATATATATATATATATATATATATATATATATATATGTGATGTCACCGTGGTTGTTCAATATATTTATAGATGGAGTTGTAAGAGAAGTTAATGCTTGGGTGTTAGCAACAGGTGTGGGGTTAAAAGATAAAGAATCTAACACAAAGTGGGAGTTGTCACAGTTGCTCTTTGCTGATGACAATGTGCTTTTTGGGAGATTCTGAAGAGAAGTTGCAGAGGTTGGTGGATGAGTTTGGTAGGGTATGTAAAAGAAGGAAATTAAAAGTGAATATAGGAAAGAGTAAGGTAATGAGGATAACAAAAAAATTAGATAACGGAAGATTGGATATCAGATTGGAGGAAGAGAGTATGGAGGAGGTGAATGTGTTCAGATATTTGGGAGTGGATGTGTCAGCAGATGGGTATATGAAGGATGACGTGAATCATAGAATTAACGAGGGGAAAAAGGTGAGTGGTGCACTGAGGAGCTTGTGGAGACAGAGAACTTTATCCATGAAAGCAAAGAGGAGAATGTATGAGAGTATAATTATACCAACACTCTTGTATGAGTGTGAGACATGGGTTGTGAATGCTGCAACATGGAGAAGGCTGGAGGCAGTGGAGATGTCATGTCTGAGGGCAATGTGTGGTGTGAATATAATGCAGAGAATCCGTAGTTTGGAGATTAGGAGGTGTGGCATTACCAAAACTATTATCCAGAGAGGATGGAACAAAATAGAATGGCTTCGAGAGTGTGCGCGAGGGGCTTGGACTTCCAGCAAGCATGCGTGAGCATGTTAAATAGGAGCGAATGGAGACAAATGGTTTTTAGGACTTGATGTGCTGTTGGAGTGTAGGCAAGGTAACATTTATGAAGGGTTTCAGGAAAACCGGCAGGCCGGACTTGATTCCTGGAGATGGGAAGTACAGTGCCGGCACTCTGAAGGAGGTGTGTTAATGTTGCAGTTTTGTAGCTGTAGTGTAAGCACGCCTCTGGCAAGACAGTGATGGAGTGAATGATGAAAGTTTTTCTTTGTCGGGCCACCCTGCCTGCCTTGGTGGGGAACAGCCTGTGTTGATAATATATATATATATATATATATATATATATATATATATATATATATATATATATATATATATGTTGTGCCGAATAGGTAAAATTTGCTATTTTGGCTTAAATATCAACGCTCTTCTTGCCGAATAAGGCAAGCGAAAATTTGTGTATGCAATAATTTCGCAAAAAACATTCTGAACCCAACGAAAAATTCGACACGACATATATATGACAGAGAAAGAACAAAATATTCATATTAAACATGGTTTCTTTCCTGTGTTACGTCTCTACTGAATTTCAAACAATTCGTGGCACCGAAACCAACGAGTCTGCTTGCAAACAAGACCCTGGAATGTGTTGAAACCAACGAGTCTGCTTGCAAACAAGACCCTGGAATGTGTTGACGAAGTGTCGCGTTTGACATTGTTTTAGTTAAGCATTGATTTGCACTGCTAAAACCAACTTTCCATTGTATGTGTGATAGTTGTCCAGTGCTCACACCAGTAAGCCAAGGTGATAGTTGTCCAGTGCTCACACCAGTAATCCAAAATGTGTGATAGTTGTCCAGTGCTCACACCAGTAAGCCAAGGTGATAGTTGTCCAGTGCTCACACCAGTAATTCAAAATGTGTGACAGTTGTCCAGTGCTCACACCAGTAAGCCAAGGTGATAGTTGTCCAGTGCTCACACCAGTAATCCAAAATGTGTGATAGTTGTCCAGTGCTCAAACCAGTAATCCAAGGTGTGTGATAGTTGTCCAGTGCTCAAACCAGTAATCCAAAGTGTGTGATAGTTGTCCAGTGCTCACACCAGTTTTCGAGGGTATTCTACTAGTCCTTTTACAGCACCAATTCAACAAATTCGTACAACAAAGTTAGTCTCTCGCATATATACAAAATATTATTTTGTAGCCACATTTGACTGTTCAAAACATCCCTTGTTTGTTTCGTGTCAACACAAGAAGGAGCACTGCAGCAGAGGTCTTCCCTTGTTTGTGTTTCGTGTCAACACAAGAAGGAGCACTGCAGCAGAGGTCTTCCCTTGTTTGTGTTTCGTGTCAACACAAGAAGGAGCACTGCAGCAGAGGTCTTCCCTTGTTTGTGTTTCGTGTCAACACAAGAAGGAGCACTGCAGCAGAGGTCTTCCCTTGTTTGTGTTTCGTATCAACACAAGAAGGAGCACTGCAGCAGAGGTCTTCCCTTGTTTGTGTTTCGTATTAACACAAGAAGGAGCACTGCAGCAGAGGTCTTCCCTTGTTTGTGTTTCGTATCAACACAAGGAGCACTGCAGCAGAGGTCTTCCCTTGTTTGTGTTTCGTATCAACACAAGAAGGAGCACTGCAGCAGAGGTCTTCCCTTGTTTGTGTTTCGTATCAACACAAGAAGGAGCACTGCAGCAGAGGTCTTCCCTTGTTTGTGTTTCGTATCAACACAAGAAGGAGCACTGCAGCAGAGGTCTTCCCTTGTTTGTGTTTCGTATCAACACAAGAAGGAGCACTGCAGCAGAGGTCTTCCCTTGTTTGTGTTTCGTGTCAACACAAGAAGGAGCACTGCAGCAGAGGTCTTCCCTTGTTTGTGTTTCGTATCAACACAAGAAGGAGCACTGCAGCAGAGGTCTTCCCTTGTTTGTGTTTCGTATCAACACAAGAAGGAGCACTGCAGCAGAGGTCTTCCCTTGTTTGTGTTTCGTGTCAACACAAGATGGAGCACTGCAGCAGAGGTCTTCCCTTGAAAACAGTATAAAATACCGACAGGCTGGTGATTAAGACATGTGCAACAGTTGTTTATCTTTATTGTTGAAACGTTTCGCCTACACAGTAGGCTTCTTCAGTCAAATAGAGAGATAACAGGTGTAGTAGTGAAATAAAGATGTAATCAGTCCATCAACCTTGGAGAAAAAGTATATGAGGTGGTGAGTCCCTCAGCCTGGAGAAGAGTTCAACTCCATGGTCTGAAACGATATCGAAGATTGAGACACTTATGCAACATATGGGAATCTTTATTGAAGAAACGTTTCGCCACACACTGGCGAAAGGTGCATAAGTGTCTCAATCTTCAACTTGTCGTTTTCAAAACCATTTATCACACTGAAACGACATCGTTCCAGACAATGGAGCTGAACAATACCTACCCAAACATGTACCAGTCCAACCTACAATGAAAGCTATCCATAGTTCTGGTGTCAGTGACGCTACTCGGCACTTTGTTCTACTCGTCCACAACTCTGGAGCCACACCAGTGCTTGCCGCAACCCATTATCATTATTTCTGTGAGAATCTCACTTAGTTGATGCTGTTTTTCTTGTTTTTCATGACATTTATGTTAGGAAAAAAGAAAGGAAGTTGTTGTGATTTGTGTGTTTTGTGGTTGTTGGTGTTGCAGCTGCGGTGTGAGAGTCCAGTTTGTGTCTCAGTGACAGGTGTGTGTTCTGCACCATCTGTTGTCTTGCAGGTGTGTTCTTTACCATCTGTTGTCTTGCAGGTGTGTTCTTTACCATCTGTTGCCTTGCAGGTGTGTGCTCTCTACCACCTGTTGTATTGCAGGTGTATTCTTTACCACCTGCTGTGTTACTCCAGTATATAAATAAGACACAATGCGAGTACTGGTATTGTACTGTGAGGATGTTTAGTCTACCAGAGACTATCAGTTCACCAAGAACAAGACATGGGTATATATATGAGAAGCTCTGAGGTGACAGAATGAAGTCCTGAGGTCACGTGTGGAGCAGCCAGCACAATAAGTTAGGTTTGGTGATCACAATATCAGGTACTGAGAGAATAAGACTCACTGTGCAGATTGTGAATGATCCTGAGTTTTGATTAATGTTATTGATTGTGGTTATAACTGTTGATTGTAATCTGCTGCGACGGTCACTTTCCTGGATGATAAGTCTTGTTTTTGAGAGGTTCATAATGTGGTTCTCGGTATTGTTGTGTCCACTGCATGTATTTTTTGTGTTGTCGCTTCGTTATGCATTTGCTAGGTCTCTGGAGGTTTCACCGATGTGGAGCACTTGCCCGAGGTGATATGTCTCACTGAGAAACGAGGTTTGTGTGTTTTGGCCAGACTGTACACACATTTCTGGTTTGGGATTAAAAGGAATCATATTAAATGTATTTCCCCGTTCAGATTCCCTAAGAATACCTCTGATGTCGTGTAAAAGTTGTGCAGATGTGGGTTTTAAATTCATTATTATTATAATCAAAAGAAGCGCTAAACCATAGGGGTCATACAGCGCTGCAGGGTAGTGCAGGATGCAGGGAGAATGGATTGTAAGAGGAAGAGGGAGAATTAGTAGGGTATGTAGTGCAGTAGGGTAGTGGAGAGTGCAAGGATAGAGTATAGCAAGAGATTGAGGGGAGTGCTAGAGGCATAATCTTCAGAGTTTGTGTAGTCAGTTGTGGGTTTTAAAGATGGGTTCTTAAGTACCAAACAATTTTTGCTCGACATCAGATCTATCCTAAGGAAGTCTTAACAGAGAAAAACATCACTTACTGGACCTGCCTCGCATGGGCCAGTAGGCCTGCTGCAGTGTTCCTTCATTCTTATGATTCACTTTAAATCTCAGACCAGGACACATCTACGGTGTCCAAAACACACATCTGGGATCCCAGTGAGAGCATTGGCAGTGCTCCACATCAACTACCTCGAGGGTATTCCGGGGATCGACGTCCCCGCGGCCCGGTCTATGACCAGGCCTCCAGGTGGATCAGGGCCTGATCAACGAGGCTGTTACTGCTGGCTGAATGTAGTCCAACGAACGAACCACAGCCCGGCTGATCTGGCACTGACTTTAGGTATCTGTCCAGCTTCCTCTTGAAGGCAACCAGAGGTCTACTGGTAATGCCCCTTATGGCTGGTGGGAGGTTGTTGAACAGTCTTGGGCCCCGGACACTTATTGTGTTTTCTCTTAGTGTACCAGTGGCGCCCCTACTTTTCACTGGGGGTACGTTGCACCGTCTGCCATGTCTTTTGCTTTCCTATGGAGTGATTTCTGTGTGCATATTAGGGACCAGTCCCTCCAGAAGCTTCCAGGTGTAGATTATGATATATCTCTCTCGTCTGCGCTCCAGTGAATATAAGTCTAGTGCTCCCAGGCGTTCCCAGTAGTTAAGGTGTTTGATGGAACTTATACGTGCAGTAAAGGTTCTCTGTACATTCTCTAGATCTGCAATTTCACCTGCCTTGAATGGGGATGTTAATGTACAGCAGTATTCTAGCCTAGAGAGAACAAGTGATTTAAAAAGGATCATCATTGGCTTGGCATCTCTTGTCTTGAATGTTCTCATTATCCATCCTATCAGTTTCCTCGCAGATGTGATAGTGGCATTGTTGTGATCCTTGAAGGTGAGATCCTCAGATATTACCACTCCCAGGTCGTTCACATTACTTTTGGAAAAACAAACACATAAAAGTATAATTTGATCCTTTACAGACAATGTTTCGCCCACGCAGTGGGCTTTATCGAGTCACAGATCTGTTTGTGACTCGATAAATCCCACTGCGTGGACGAAACGTCGTCTATAAAGGATCACATTATACTGCTTATGTGTTTATTTTTCCATTGTGTCGGTATTTTATACCATTTATTTCCACATTACTTTACTAGCTGGTCTACTAGCTAAATATCTTTCACAACTCTTGGGAACTGCTAGCACAGCCCACCTAAAATACTCTGGAATATGAAGTTACTCAGTTGTGACGTGACGTCCTTGTTCACTAAAATGCCCAACACTCAAACCATTAACCTTCGTCACGAAGGATTCACTCTATTCCTTCCTGTACAAGATTTCCTTCACGCTACTCAATAATGTGTTTCTCACATAATATGTCTGAGTGAAAGATGCAGGAGGACAGGTGACGTGGTTGACTGTGATGTAACAAGTGTAGCAGAACACCAGACTGGAGGACAGGTGGAGGACAGGTGGAGGACAAAGGGAAACCACGAGTACAAGGCCGTGCAGTTCTGCCTACGCAACAACAAAGCTTCTCACCCGCCCACCAACCCGCCCACCCGGGTCGTCCGGCTGCCAGGGAGGGAAACAATGAGACTGACTGTCAAGGCCTTGACCGGAGAGTTGTCAAGCCAGCAGCTAGCTCAGCCTGCCTGGCAGCTCACTGCTTCACCATTCTGTTTACAACTGGAAGGAACAGAGTTTAATATCCAAGAGAGACGAGAAAAATGTCTCCCATCACCTGCTGCCCTTATTCACCAGGCAATATAATTATACATCTAGGCATCAGTCGACTATTGTAGGTGGCATCCAAATGGAAGAAGAGCAGCTCTATAATGTGAAGGACACATGAGTGTTGATAAACAACTCCGTGTCACTATGCCTATGAAAAAAACACTAGTACGCAACACAAATATTTATGTGGACAATGTTTCGCTCTAAGCAGAGCTTCTGATTAAGCTCTACTTAGAGCGAAGCGTCGTTCAAATAATACATAGGGTGTTTTGGTTGGCACAAGTGTGGACACTACGACCTCTCAGCATTATTACGATGGTTTCAGGAAGACGTAAATTCCAGTCAGTACCTGTGTAATAATATACCCGTGATAAACCTGTGACCTGTTTCCAGAGTTTTCCTTCTGTGGCAGTCCAATCAGGGACTAGGCTTTTCTGTTGACTCCTGTTTATGTTGATTTACAAAAACAGTGAGCAAACATATATGTCACTTTTCAGTTCACTAAGTTGTCACTCCGCCTGTATATACTGTCAATTTAACCTCTGTATGTTAGAAGTGATCAAGGTCCCAGGAGCGAAACGTTTTCTAATAAATATGTCCTAGTGTTTACTCACGTGTCACTAGCAGCTCCACTCAAGACAGGTGAGAGAACCTTCACTACACATTTAAGTTCAGTCAACCACCTTAATTACTGGGAACGCTTGTACTCACTGGAGTGCAGGCGAGAGATATACATCATAATCTACACCTGGAAAATCCTAGAGGGACTGGTCCCAAATATGCACATATAAGTCACTTCCTACGAAAGCAAAAACTGGGCAAATGGTGCAACATATCCCCATTGAAAAGTAGGGGCGCCATGAGTGCACTAAGGAAAACACAAATGTCCGGGGCCCAAGACTGTTCAACAGACTCCCACCAGGCATA
The DNA here is from genome assembly GCA_009830355.1 of Cherax destructor. NCBI lineage: Eukaryota > Metazoa > Arthropoda > Malacostraca > Decapoda > Parastacidae > Cherax > Cherax destructor. Next base: position 41,338 of record WNWK01004457.1, on the reverse strand, counting down.
AGGGAAGTTACCAATAGACCCCTGGCAGCCTTCAAGGAGCTGGACAGATACCTAAAGTCAGGACCCGATCAGCCGGGCTGTGGTTCGTACGTTGGACTACGTGCGGCCAGCAGTAACAGCCTGGTTGATCAGACCCTAATCCACCTGGAGGCCTGATCAAGGACTGGGCCGTGGGGGCGTTGACCCCCAAACACCCTCCAGGGTGGGCCCGCTGGCCCACATATTCATCACAGTCTGATTGATCTGGACCTTAGAAAGTACCCGTCAACCCAGTATTTCCCCTTGTGTCTAGTGACAATAACTATAGTATATTATTTCAGACATTTTAGAAGAACAAAGGCGATATAATGTGATTACATTAGGGCGTGCGAGGTATGTATCCCCGTCTCTAACCGTGGTTTCCCTCGTGTCGGTAGCAAAACAAACACATCACAGAAAGAGTGGGGATCGAACCCGTGGCAGACGAGTCCTAAAACTCACAGGCCAGTGTGCTAACCACTGCACCAGCTGGATTTAATGGGATTCATCACACTACGTATATTTGTGTGCACCATAGGGAGGTTAACATAGGTCACCACTGTGGCCACTAATACAAGTCTACAGACGAATCCCCCACCAGTTTAGCGCTTAGTTATGATTATAATAATTATCCCCACCAGTGAAGTCGCGTCTAACATCACAAAAATGCTGAGGCAGACGTTAAAGCGCCTGTTACAACGTCCATCATGATTCATGACACTGTCAGGCACAAACACAAGTCATTACCAGACAGTGGATGGCGGAGTTTGTGATCGTCCATGATGAGGTTGTAGGAAGGTGTACACAGGAGAAACTGCTAGGCATCTAACCACGCCAATCAACGACCACAAATACGCCTGCTGAACCTATAAACGACTGCGTCCAGCACAGGAACACACACTGCGATCTGATGAGATTCTCTGACGCAAAGTTGGTCATAAAAGTTGACAAATATAAACAAAAAATGAGATGAAACCCGGCTCACCATGAAAGCCGAATAATTAATTTGAACCAAGGAAGCTTTCAACCGGCCCCCTCCCCCAGCAACACAGCTGGTCAACAAAGCATATCTTGGTGAACCATGTCTTACTCAGCAGGCTGATGATAATAAAACTACCACTATTACCACTCCTCGCTACTATTGTATTACTCAGCAGGCTGATGATAATAAAACTACCACTATTACCACTCCTCGCTACTATTCAATGTTATCTCAAGTTATACAATGTGGAGCAGCAGGTCGACTGAAGTGCTCCTCTATATTTACTCTTATATTCACACCGGACTCTGTTGATATATACTGTGCTACCACCAGGTACACTGCTCACACCAGGTACACTGCTACCACCAGGTACACTGCTACCACCGGTCACTGCTACCAGGTACACTGCTACCACCAGGTACACTGCTACCACCAGGTCACTGCTACCACCAGGTACACTGCTACCACCAGGTACACTGCTACCACCAGGTACACTGCTCCACCAGGTACACTGCTACCACCAGGTACACTGCTACCACCAGGTACACTGCTACCACCAGGTACACTGCTACCACCAGGTACACTGCTACCACCAGGTACACTGCTACCACCAGGTACACTGCTACCACCAGGTACACTGCTACCACCAGGTACACTGCTACCACCAGGTACACTGCTACCACCAGGTACACTGCCACCGGTACTACCAGGTACACTGCTACCACCAGGTACACTGCTACCACCAGGTACACTGCTACCACCAGGTACTGCTACCGGATGCTCGTAACTGCCACCAGGTACACTGCTACCACCAGGTACACTGCTACCACCAGGTACACTGCTACCACCAGGTACACTGCTACCACCAGGTACTGCTACACGGCATGCACCAGGTACACTGCTACCACCAGGTACACTGCTACCACCAGGTACACTGCTACCACCAGGTACACTGCTACCACCAGGTACACTGCTACCACCAGGTACACTGCTACCACCAGGTACACTGCTACCACCAGGTACACTGCTACCACCAGGTACACTGCTACCACCAGGTACACTGCTACCACCAGGTACACTGCTACCACCAGGTACACTGCTACCACCAGGTACACTGCTACCACCAGGTACACTGCTACCACCAGGTACACTGCTACCACCAGGTACACTGCTACCACCAGGTACACTGCTACCACCAGGTACACTGCTACCACCAGGTACATCTCTGCTATCACCAGGTACACTGCTACCACCAGGTACACTGCTACCACCAGGTACACTGCTACCACCAGGTACACTGCTACCACCAGGTACACTGCTACCACCAGGTACACTGCTACCACCAGGTACACTGCTACCACCAGGTACACTGCTCCACCAGGTACACTGCTACCACCAGGTACACTGCTACCACCAGGTACACTGCTACCACCAGGTACACTGCTACCACCAGGTACACTGCTACCACCAGGTACACTGCTACCACCAGGTACACTGCTACCACCAGGTACACTGCTACCACCAGGTACACTGCTACCACTAGGTACACTGCTACCACCAGCCTACTGTGTTGGCGAAACGTTATCTTAAATAAAGTTTGCACCTACTGTTGTGTCTTTATCAACTACAATCCACGCAGCTGCCCTCGCCGGGAAGACACATCCTTTTACCTTTGATTTACATTTCATGGGTTCTGAGAGTTTTCCCATTCTTGAAGCCCGGCCATGAGCCAGTCCAGTGCTTGCCTGGTTAACTAGGGTGTTGCTGCAACAGCCTGATTGATCCGACTTTGACGGAGGAAATTTTCTAGTTTCCTCTTAAAGACCTCTATACTCGTTGCAGCAGTGTTTCTAATATCTTCTGGCAAGATGTTGAGTCTAAGACCGCGTATGTTGACACAATGTTCTCTTACTGTGCTCGCGGCGCCCCTGCCTTTCACGGGGTTTATTCTACATATTCTCCCATATGTCTCACTCAGTATGAGAAATGTAAGAGTGAAGAAGGAGCGTACACTATTCCAGAGGAAGGAGATATAATCTACGTAGGAGAAACAGGAAGGAATACTTTTACAAGCGTCCGAGGACACACAAACACGCGCCCTAGAACGACACCAACAAATGTTTGTGTCTTATACAGATGTAAGGAAGGCCACCTCATGCACTGGAACAAAGCAGAATTGATCCAAAGTCCAACACTGACAGGCGCCGCTGTATTGAACCACTCTTAATTGCTACTACTAACACCATAGTAACTATCCGCGTACACATACTATTCTACGTTGATTCCCTATTGCCACATGACACGGAATTAGATGATCTGATGCCTTCACCTGACCTTCACCAGTGATATGCTGCCTCAAATATGTATACTGTGTTCTCTCATTCTCTCGTTACACTTAAAGTGACAAAGGCGATTAAAAAGATGAACGAGAAACTGAACAGGACGCTAAACTGGGAGAAAGGAATAATTACCACCAACCCGGACAAAATACAAATTACCACTAGTGGATGTTATGTAACGAGGACCGAGAACAACCGAGGAATGACAATGATGGGTACTCTTGTAGCCAGTAACATCTTGGGTTACTTATCACGTAGGGTTCTTGGAGATAAAAGGTAGTCACAGGGAAACTCACGACTGGTTGGTGACAGGGTATATTAAGTAAGAGAGGAGCAGTACCCAGCGCCACAGACCTGTTCAGTTATACGCCGAGCGCAGAGTGAGAGAGAGGCCTCTGACGTAGCACTCACATGGTGCGGGTCTCTGACTTCACAAGTAACAAGGGATCACAAATATAATACACTACACAAGTATAACAACATGCTTCAGTACATATTACTGACAGACTGACAGACTACTAAACTCCACCAAATAGGTCAGTAATAAAGTTAATTTACCAAAAGTTAATCTCTACCAAGGGTAGAGATTCAGGCACCAGCCCACGTGAAAATAACGTCTCTACAAGATGATGATACACCCGATACTCGGAATATCCAAGTGTGCCCCTGTCAGTGACGCAACATATCAACATACTAAAACTCATCAGGTACCCAGCTGACTGAATACCAAAGTCAGACTGGAAGAGTTACATAGTATATTACACGGCAGAGGTGTAATCCACGTCAGACAAGACAAACTCAAGAAGCGCTGTTCTACACTGTATTTACTTACCCGGCAGGAAAGCCAAGTCCACCCGCTGTGTTCCGTCAACCCCCTCCCCCCACCACACACACACAACACACAATGACCTTGCAACAACAAAATTGAGAAGCCTCATTGACAAGGATGAATTCCCAAGGTCAAGGATAAGTTAGTGACCTTACCAGGAAGATGCAAATACTGACTTGAGCCAGTCTACCCTACCGAGTTGTGACACCAGCGTACACCCGAAGAATACGCACGCAGAACGCGACTCTTGCAAGAGCCAGGTACCAGATCAACTAGGCTGTGGTGGATATGTGGGCCAGCGGGCCGCCAGCAGCAACAGTCTGGTTAACCTGACAAGCCTGGCCCAAGGCTGGGCTCCGCGCGTAGAAAATCTCTCGAAACTCATCAAAGGTAGAGAACAAGACACATGAGCACCCACTCAAAGTAAGTTTATTCGGGTATACACAGTTATATTGATTATCCTATATAGCAGCATTTGTGTAGAGAACCTGGAATAACCCAAAAATGTCAGATAGTGATAATTATTATTTATATTTAAAAGTTAAAAACAGGTAAGTATCTTAACTATGTAAAAGCAGTTACAATAAAAGAAGATATACCAGGGGAGAGATAAAATTAGTTATTTTCATACAAGAAAATCACTCTCTTCTTGAACTGGCTCATGCTATGACAGGCTTTGACATGTGTAGGCAAGCTATTCCATTCTTTTATTGTTGTATAGAAACATGTGTTTGAAGCCTGACCACTGACTCTAGGTACTGCAAAGTTGTTGCACCTTCCCCTAGTTCTGTAACTGTATTGGTTCCCGACCTTAACAAAACTGGCAGAAAGATATTGGGGGACACTGGTTGTCAGCAATTTTATAAACGCAATTTAGCTTTATTTGATTTACTCTGTCTTCAACATTCAGCATATCCAGTTGTTGTAATTCATCCTGGCCTACATGTTCTCTTGGGCCCAGACCCAGGATGAATCTCACCATTTTATTTTAGGTGATTTGTAGCCCATCTTTCAGTTTTTTTGTCAAGGCCGAGTACCACGAAGAGCTCGCAGGACATAAGGTCCTGCGAGCCTCAGTAGGTAGACACTGCGCTTGTCTCTAGAACAACTTTAGTTCTTGACCCTTTGGGTCAAAGGGTCAAGAAATATCTGGGAATCCCCTTTGACCCTTTGGGTCAAAGGGGATTCCCAGATATTTCACTGAATTTACTGTGATAATAGCTTTCCCATTACATTAGACATTAAAATTATTTACCCTTTTCAATTTATGTTTTTTGGGTTATCTTGGGTAATTTACACCATGTATGATACTTATGCTTACCTGTGCTTAAATAAACTTACCTTGCCTCAACAAGCTCCTGAGCCGTGACTTTCTACCATATGGAAAATAACTTCACGAAAAATACACACACACACACACAGATACCTTAGTAAGGAATCGTTCAAGACACTGTACACCGTGTACGTCAGGCCCATACTAGAGTATGCAGCGCCAGTTTGGAACCCGTACCAGGTCAAGCACGTCAAGAAATTAGAGAAAGTGCAAAAGTTTGCGACAAGGCTAGTTCCAGAGCTAAGGGGATTGTCCTACGAAGAAAGGTTAAGGGAAATCGGCCTGACAATACTGGAGGACAGGAGGGTTAGGGGAGACATGATAACGACATACAAAATACTGCGGGGAATAGACAAGGTGGATAGAGACAGGATGTTCCAGAGAGGGGACACAGAAACAAGTGGTCACAATTGGAAGTTGAAGACTCAGATGAGTCAAAGGGATGTTAGGAAGTATTTCTTTAGACATAGAGTTGTCAGGAAGTGGAATAGTCTAGCAAGTGATGTAGTGGAGGCAGGAACCATACATAGCTTTAAGACGAGGTATGATAAAGCTCATGGAGCGGGGAGAGAAGGGACCCAGTAGCGATCAGTGAAGAGGCGGGGCCAGGAGCTGAGTATCGACCCCTGCAACCACAATTAAGTGAGTACACTACCACGCGTGTAAGCATGCACCCTTTCATGTTATATATGTGAGTACATATGCTGGGCAGCGCGCTGCGAAACCTACACTATATATATATATATATATATATATATATATATATATATCATGTTGATGTAAAATGTAAATCACACACATTCAAAATCAAAAGTGAATGAGCCATTTATCTTATCCTTCTCCCCCCCTCTCTTCACATACCTACCCTTGGAATTCTCTCCAGGTAGACTCCAGGTAGAATCCATTTCTACCCTTCCATGTCCCCCTTCTTTCCCTGTCCCTCCCCCCCCCTCTTTACCAGGACTCTGGTCAAAATTGAAGTTAAGTAAGTTTATTTAGGTACAGGTATACATAAATAAAGTTACACAAATTATCATACATAGTAACATGTGTAAATTACCTAGGATAACCCCAAAAAAGTCAGTGACTTATTTCTCTTAGAGTCCTTGATGAACTAATCCTGGCTATTTCCTTGTAAGCAATATACAGTGCTAACTTGCTATTGCAGTAGGCACAGTAGGTATCCAGATATTTCTTACGGAACAAAGTTACCAGTATCATGCCAGAGTAGAATACTTTAGGATCCCTTAAAATGAACCTCAACGATGTTGAAGCAACAAAGAAAATGTACAGTTTAAGGGACGACTGTAACATTTCTCACAGACAACACCGTAGCAACAACACTGGGATCACCTAGTACGTTTATTTAGGTACAGGTACACATAAGTATAATTATCATACATAGTTTAACATGTGTGTATATTACCTAGGATAACTCAAAAAAGTCAGAGTGACTTATTTCCATTGGGGTCCTTGAACTTATTTCCACTGAGGTCCTTTAAAAAAACATCTCTAGGCAAACTGCATGTACACATGGTATTGGGAGGACGCTGATTCTGCCTACTAGAGCCACTAAGTACTGTGTGCTATTACAAAAAGGCTTGGTTAGCAACTCTCTCGCTTCACATACTGAGTGTCCGTGGTTCGATCCCGACACGGGGGTGGAAATACTGGGCGTTTTTCCTTACTCCTGCTGTCCCTGTCCCTAGCAGTAAATAAGTACCTGTATGTTAGTAGACTGGTGTGGGTGGCATCCTGGGGGACAAGACTGAAGGACCACAATGGATATAAGACAAACAGTCCTCGAAGACGCACTGACTTTCTTGGGTTATCCCGGGTGGCTAACCCTCCCCGGGTTAAAAATCCGAAAAATCTTATCTTAATTTCCAAACTTAAATTATACAAAAAACAGGTCTTTAGTCTTTATTGCTACTGCTAGCACCTATGCTACTACTAGTACCTATGCTACTACTAGTACCTATCCTACTACTAGTACCTATGCTACTGCTAGTACCTATGCTGCTAGTGTTGCTACTGCTAGCACCTATGCTACTAGTGTTGCTACTGCTAGCACCTATGCTACTACTAGTGTTGCTACTGCTAGCACCTATGCTACTACTAGTCTTGATACTGCTAGCACCTATGCTACTACTAGTGTTGCTACTGCTAGCACCTATGCTACTACTAGTGTTGCTACTGCTAGCACCTATGCTACTACTAGTGTTGCTACTGCTAGCACCTATGCTACTACTAGTGTTGCTACTGCTAGCACCTATGCTAGTACTAGTGTTGCTACTGCTAGCACCTATGCTACTACTGGTGTTGCTACTGCTAGCACCTATGCTACTACTAGTGTTGCTACTGCTAGCACCTATGCTACTACTAGTGTTGCTACTATCACCTATGCTGCTACTATTGTTGCTACTACTAATACCTATGCTGCCACTACTGTTGTTACTACCAATACATATGCTGCCACTACTGTTGTTACTAATACCTATGCTGTCACTACTGTTGTTACTAATACCTATGCTGCCACTACTGTTGTTACTAATACCTATGCTTCCACTATTGTTGCTACTGCTAATACCTATGCTTCCACTAGTATTGCTACTGCTAATACGTATGCTTCCACTATTGCTGCTACTACTAATACCTATGCTGCCACTATTGTTGCTACTGGTAGTACCTATACTGCTACTGTTAATACCTATGCTGCTACTATTGTTGCTGCTGCTAGTACCTATGCTACTACTGTTGTTGCTACTGATAATACATATGCTGCCGCTATTGTTGCTACTGCTAGTACCTATACTGCCACTATTACTGCTAATAATACTTATGCTGCTACTAGTGTTGCTACTGCTAGTACCTATGCTGCTACTACTGCTAGTACCTATGCTGCTACTACTGCTAGTACCTATGCTGCTACTACTGCTAGTACCTATGCTGCTACTACTGCTAGTACCTATGATGCTACTACTGCTAGTACCTATGCTGCTACTACTGCTAGTACCTATACTGCCACTATTACTGCTACTAATACCTATGCTGCTACTAGTGTTGCTACTGCTAGTACCTATGCTGCTACTACTGCTAGTACCTATGCTGCTACTACTGCTAGTACCTATGCTGCTACTACTGCTAGTACCTATGCTGCTACTACTGCTAGTACCTATGCTGCTACTACTGCTAGTACCTATTCTGCTACTACTGCTAGTACCTATGCTGCTACTACTGCTAGTACCTATGCTGCTACTACTGCTAGTACCTATGCTGCTACTACTGCTAGTACCTATGCTACTACTCTTGTTGCCACTGCTAGTAAGATTAGGCAACCCATTCCATTCTTCCTTCACAGTGTGACAGGTGTCTGAGGTCTGGCCAGCTATTGTTGACATTACAAAATTCTCTTCACTTTCCTCAGAACCAGACTAACTTTGATTCTTGACCAAATTTTCCGCATAGTTCGTTAGCAATGTTGTCTACATGGATCAGGGTCTGATCAACCAGGCTGTTGCTGCTGCCCGCACGTAGTCCAACATACGAACCACAGTCCGGCTGATCGGGTATCTGTCCGGCTCTCCCTTGAAGGTAGCCAGGTAGCTTGTTGTTGCCTTACTATATAATAATAATAATAATAATAATATCTTTATTTACTACAAGTACATGTACATGGTATACAGTCCTAGCTGACATCAGTGACATACTACTTATAGAAAGTCCCTTGTTATGCTGAGCATTTCGGGCAGATTAGGTCAGTGTCCTAGGATGCGACTCACACCAGTCGACTAACACCCAGGTACCCATTTTACTGATGGGGAACATAGACAACAGGTGTAAAGAAACACGCCCAATGTTTCTGCCCTGGCTGGGAATCGAACCCAGGCCCTCGCCGTGTGAAGCGAGAGCTTTAGCCACCAGACCACCAGTTATTGTGATTCATTCTCCTGGGCCCAGGTCCACGATTAATCTAACCATCTTGTTTTGAGAAATTTGTACTCTGTTTTTAGTTTTATTGTCTTTAGAGCAGAGTACCATGGAGACCAAGAACTGTCTACACGATACATAGTGCTTGCCTGAGCAGGTAGACACTGTGTCTACCTGCTTTAACCTGGCATTTGTTTATTTTACTATATTATTCACTATCAGTTCCCCTGACATACATGCATCACTGTGTTGAGATGTAAGTGCAGATATCTTGACGTGTCTTCTCCATCCTCTCTTATCGTCTGGTGACTGCACCACCCTGATGGAAACAGGTAAAGACCCCGATGGAAATAAGCAAGGACCACAATGGAAATAAGCAAGGACCACAATGGAAATAAGTAACTTTGACGTTTTTTTGGTTATCCTAGGTAATTTACACATATGTTACTATGTATCATAATTGTACTTATGTGTACCTGTACCTAATAAACTTACTTAATCTATGGTGGATGGACCCCTCACTGACTGATGTAATGTTGGCTCAGTCTCTCCTGCCTACCTCGCTGCCACCACAGAAAACGAGTGTCGGAGGGAGGGAGGTAGGTGGGGAGGGAGCCACTACAAGGTCGTGCCAGACGGAATCAATAGTTCACTGGCCTCTCAACCGCCATGTTTCTGCCAAGGCCAATCACCGTACCCACGTGACGTCATGGGGGAGTACCCATTAGTTCCAGTGCCCCTTCAACTGTCTAGTACACACATCCAGTACTGGCAACACACATTACCAGCCCAAGCCAACATATTATCTGCCTGAAAATGACTAGAGGAGCATGCTAGAAAACTAGAGTTAGGAGGGAAGTGAGAGGGTCCTCCCCCACCAGGAAAATGGACCTAGCCGAGGTGACCTTGGCATTGTCAGGTGAACAAGACCAGGTTTTACCACCCCATCCACCACCACCATATTCCTCACACCCTTCCACACCCCCACCAAAACACCACCATCCCCTCCCTCACCCCCACAAGCCTCCCTCACGTCACCATCCCCTCGATCACGTCATCACCTCTCCCTCACGTCACCACCCCTCCATCACGTCACAACCCCCACCCTCACCCCCACCAACCCAGGTGTGACATACCCTAGCATAACATACCCTCATGTAACATACCCTAGTATAACGTACCCTGGTGTGACATACCCTCGTGTAACATATCCTACTATAACATACCCTCGTGTAACATATCCTACTATAACATACCCTACTATAACATACCCTGGTATGACATACAATAGTATAACATACCCTGGTGTTACATACCCTAGTATAAAATACCCTGGTATGATATACCCCAGTATAACAGCCTGGTGTGATATATTCCAGTATAACAAACCCTGGTGTCACATATCCTGGTGTGACATACACTAATATAACATACCCTGATGTGACATACTCTGGTGTAACATACCCTAGTATAACGTACCCTGGTGTGACATACCCTCGTGTAACATACCCTGCTATGATTATACAACAGTATAACTTACCCTGGTGTGACATACCCCAGTATAGCATACCCTGGTGCGACATACCCTAGTATAACATACCCTGGTGTGACATACCCTGGTGTAACATACCCTGGTGTGACGTACCCTGGTGCGACATACCCTAGTATAACATACCCTGGTGTGACATACCCTGGTGTAACATACCCTGGTGTGACGTACCCTGGTGCGACATACCCTAGTATAACGTACCCTGGTGTGACATACCCTGGTGTGACATACCCAGGTTGGTGGGAGGGAGGGCAAGACCTCTCACTGTCCTTCTAACAGTGAGAATCATCTTGGCTGTTAGTGTTAGGGTGAACATGACAGCAGAGAACCCACTAAGGACCGCAACACAAGTAAGCCGCTCTGCTTGGCTTTTTCGGATGGACGGTTATCCTGGGTTACTAACTTTCCGGGGTTATCCTGGTATATTAACTCTCCTGGGGTTAGCAATCTGAATCTGTCTCAATGGTATGATACTGTATACTGACAAGTATATTCATAAAACAATATGCGGTGTATAGCATTTTACTGAGAACCTGATAATGGTATACAATACCGATAAGTTGATAAGTAAGACACGTGTGCAACAGGTACTTATCTTTATTCCGAAAGGTTTCGCCTACATAGTAGGCTTCTTCAGAGACAATTTTTTTTAATGAAATGACATAAACCGCATATAGTATTGTACGAGTATGCTAACATATTATCAACCTAGAAATATTATACTTCAATATATAGTGACAGTAACACTTTGAAAGGCAGCATAATATATCATTCTGGATTGAGCAGACTACAGCCGTTATCTGTGTGTGACGACAGGAACTTCATGCTGTAAGTTCTAAATATATTACTGTATTATGACTAACTTGATACATTATCAATGGGAAAGATAACTGTCATACTCAGGCGAAGAGTAGTCGAGGCTGCTGGATATTTATGCATGCAGGGAGGCCTATACTTAACCATGTTGAAGGTAGGCCTATACTCTACCATGCCGAAGGTAGGCATATACTCAACCATGCCGAAGGTAGGCCTATAATCAACCATGTTGAAGGTAGGCCTATACTCAACCATGCCGAAGGTAGGCTTATACTCAACCATGCCGAAGGTAGGCCTATACTCAACCATGTTGAAGATAGGCCTATACTCAACCATGTTGAAGGTGAGAAGGTAGGCCTACACCCACCTAGGACAAAACGTACTCTCACAGCCCACCTTCCGCCCAGACAAAAAAAAATCGGTCTTAATGTAAAAAAGATATAAGCCACTGTGAAAAAATAATAATTAATGCAAAATATGACAATTACTCATATCAAGACACCAAATTAAGTCAGGTCACATCATGTCAGTCACATGACTATGTTAGGTTACTACTGGAGTGTTTCATCCAGAATCACCAGTTGGCATCATGGTCAAGCCCAGGATCATTTTTCTTCCTCTTCAACGTTTCCTCTCCTGCAATGTTCTCTCACTATCCCCACTACCCATCCTGGGTTCTTACCTGTGCCTGACTCAAACATCAGTGACCTGGAGGATAAGACTCCTCCACAAGAGTAATAATGGAGGGTGTACACTGTGTGCAGAAGCCTCCTTACATACTCAAGAAGGATTCCATCAACATATACGCTGGGAATGATGTCAAGAAAATGCACTTTCTTGCAAATGTTGTGATCAAACAGATTTGGAGGTAAGTTTCTTGCTTCATGTGAATGAACACAGCCACATCCAGGTCAACACGGTGACGGCAGCTAAAGTGAAGAACAAGATACAGACATGTACTGTGAGGGAAAGGCCCTTAATAAGTAGGGGTTATGGTTGTTCAGAAACCCAGGAACCATTAGTGTGTTACTGCGAGCACTGCCATCTAGCGGGCTGAAGCTAAACTTCAGTTCCTCGGGTCTGATTTGCTTTAATTTCTACTCCTGACAGGAATTCCAGAACATCGGACGACACCGCCTCCCAGGATAACCATCACCATGTCTTCTAAAACATCGGAAGAACATCCTGGACATAAGACACTCCTGTCCCAACATCCTGCTGGAACCTCAGCGGCCAATTTTTATTTTATTTATTTTTAATTAAAATCCTTAGAAAATTATCTTCGTTATTATTCCTCAAGGCATTCATTTATTTATTTTTCCATTCTTTTGTTCAGGCGGAAGGCGTTCCTCTGGCAGTGCTCTGGCCAGCAAGGGCAGCCATGCACTTGTTGTAGACGCTTCATGTCAACAACCTCTTGAAGTCCGTTGTACCATTAGTCACAGTGACTCTGAAACGTAAACTCCGCCGTTCACAGAAACATCACGAAAGAACTGCATGACCCTTGTCGGTTTAGCGCTCTCTTGATTATAATCACGAAAGGATCCAACTCCCTACGAGAACTGGAACATTTCGGTGACGGACGGGAAACTATGGTAGCTCCAGAAAGTCAAGATTTCCTCATTTATTACAAGAGACCCGAGTCGGCAGCAGAGTTATAGTGTTTGCAACCAACCATGGACCTGAACATTTAGTATGAAGTATTACATAGTATAAACCTCTCATAGTATAAACCTCTCATAGTATAAACCTCTCATAGTATAAACCTCTCATAGTATAAACCTCATATGGCTATCTGTATCGACATGTGCGTTCGCTTTTCTTCTGCAAAGTCTCAATACACCATTGAAGAATGCCTCCAGGTAATCTTGGACAAATGTGATCATCTGGAATTCAATCCAGATCCTACCACTGTGATTACTGATTCTGAACTCAGTGATCAATTCTATTTCTAGATTCCTGGAACAATAAGTGTTAGATTGTGGCTGTTTCTACCATTTGACGCACAGTACATGGAGAATAATGGAATAATGATGGAGAATAAAGGAATGTTGAATGGACTGGGTTTTCTAGACGAGGTAGCCAATGAAACGGAATATTTGATAGAGAAGATACATGATACTGAAGGGCTGACACACCTAGTGGAGTATTTCAATAGCACTGAGGGACTGACCACCTCAAACATTATTTCTCCAATGTTGATGGACTGATTACATGTTCATTTCACTACTACACCTACTGAAGAAGCCTAATTTGTTACCGAAACGTTTCAAGAATAAAGATACCCAACTGTTGTACATGTTAATCATCAACCTGTCGGTATTTTATATTTTCTACATACAGGAGTGAGGGGGAGTGGTCAGGTGTAGCAGTGAGGGGAGGAACGAGGGGGGAGAGAGGGGGAGGTGAGGTAAGAGTGAAGGGGAAGAGTGTAGTTTGGCAGCATTACTCAAGGCCACTGACCCTGTGCCACTAAGTTTAGCCAGGAAGCGGGTCGCCCCCCTTCCTTCTCTTCTGCAGGGGAGCGCCACCTGGTCTCTCAGCAGCCTTGGCACCCCAGGAGCCTGCCACGACCTTGCAGTGACCTGCTAGTACAGTTTGTAGGTCGGGATGCGGGGCGACCCTGACCCACCAGCAAAGTTGTCATCCCTCCCTCCTCCACTATATGTCTGTTTGTATATATATATATATATATATATATATATATATATATATATATATATATGTATATATATATATATATATATATATATATATATATATATATATATATATATACAGTGGACCCTCGGTTAACGAATACCCCGGAAATCGTGCAATTATGTAAGTATAATTTTGTAAGTTCTTGTGGAAGTGTATTTTGGGGTCTGAAATAGACTAACCTACGTGAAATTTTTCCTTAAGGGAGTAAATTCGTTCGGTAATGGCACTTGAGCAGACTTCAGGAGTGAAGTTTTACGAAACTCGGGGTCCACTGTATATATATATATATATATATATATATATATATATATATATATATATATATATATATATATATATATATATATATATATATATATATATATATAAACGTATGTGTGCTTATATTTAAGTTTAGGATAAATTTCATCCCCTCTTTCATTTTCATTTTCTATCATATAAATAACTTTGTTACCAGATCTGTGATACTGGAAATATCTTTATAAAAAGTTTTTTTTTGTTTAGGTGTTAGGCTATCCTGAGAATGTAAAATACGGATATAACGAAGAACTGAAAAGAGATACAAAAGTGTTAAAACTGGTCATAGATTGGAGGAAACACGTCAACAAATATTATTCTAAGATGGCCTAACCCATAAAAAAAATAAAAAGGCTCAGGAACCTGACAGACTGAATTACGAAGACTTTAACAAGAGGAGAAGCCACGACAGTGATGGTGGTGGTCAACATACTTGTACACACGTGCTCAGAATATCCATATCTACACTTAAAACAAGCGATATGTCGAAGCTAGAAAGTATAGAGGGATCATTTACTGCACTCTAAAATAACCAAAAGACAGAGATACGAGAGGAAGTGCAGACACAATGAAGAGTTGTACTGGTGCCATAAACACAGTCCGATAACTCTCAACATACGTGGTCCAAGACTCTTCAACTATCTTCTACCAGCAAATATAAGAAATATTACTGGTGTTTGATGGCAGGTCTGCGGGTGCAGGCAGCAATAGTCTAGGACTCTAGATAATCAGGCAGTCACTAGTGTAAACAAAGGTGCAAATGTAGAAATAAAAACGCTAAACTGCTCATTGATTGAGTTGAGCAAAATTATGATTATAATTGACAATTTGCAAACTATAACAACTTTATTGTTAAACCTGTGGTGTTGCAAGTGTTGAAGAGTACACCTGAAATGACCTTCACCAAGTCGTGGTGTTGCAAATGGTAGAGAGTAGTACACTTAAAGGGAGCTTCAGTATAGTGTACTACTCTCTACAAATGGTAGAGAGTAGTACACTTAAAGGGAGCTTCAGTATAGTGTGTGTGGGGGGTGAAGAGAGGGAGTACAGCCTTGAGAGTGAAGGCTTCACCCTGGCCACTGTCAAGGTTAGACGCTGTCCTTGTCAACTACAAATGGTAGAGAGTAGTACACTTAAAGCGAGCTTCAGTATAGTGTACTACTCTCTACAAATGGTAGAGAGTGGTACACTTAAAGCGAGCTTCAGTATAGTGTGTGTGGGGGGGAAAGGAAGAGGGGTACAGCCTTGAGAGTGAAGGCTTCACCCTGGCCACTGTCAAGGTTAGACGCTGTCCTTGTCAACCACAACCTTCATTTATACCCTCTCCTCTTATCACTTCCATAATTATGAATATAAACACCCTTTTCATACTCTACACTTACGAAAAATCAATGTTTATATTACCATAATGTGGATCAAGGTTTCTCATAATGTGGCCGTCATCGCAAGGGTAATAAAGGAAAGAGTCTTCTTGAGTCACCGCTACATGGAGCTCGTGCTCTACCGTTGTGGCATCATAGAAAACTGATGTACACTGTGAGAGGTGAATGAAAGAGAACGTGAGGGAGCTGCTGCTATTATTGACGTGACTGAGCGGATATAACTGTGACCCTGACCAGGCCACCCTCACAAGGTCGAGGACACAAAACACACACACACACACACACACACACACACACACACACACGAGGTACACGCACAGGGAGGACACACACACACACACGAGGTACACGCACAGGGAGGACACACACACACGACGTACACGCACAGGGAGGACACACACACACACGAGGTACACGCACAGGGAGGACACACACACACACAGCAAGTGATGTAGTGGAGGCAGGAACCATACATAGCTTTAAGACGAGGTATGATAAAGCTCATGGAGCAGGGAGAGAGGGGACCCAGTAGCGATCAGTGAAGAAGCGGGGCCAGGAGCTGAGTATCGACCTCTGCAACCACAATTAGGTGACCCCAATGGAAATAAGTCACTTTGTCTGACTTTTTGGGTTATCCTAGGTTCTGTACACATATGCTGCTATGTATGATAATCTATGTAACTGTATTTGTGTATACCTGAATAAACTTACTTACTTACTAGGTGAGTACACACACACACACACACACACACACACACACACACACACACACACACACGCGCGCGCGCACACGTGTATAGTGTGCAAAGTCTTTGAGAAAATCATCAGGAAAAGAATGGTGGAGCATCTGGAGCAGAACAGGATAATCAACACCAGACAGCACAGATTCAGGGAAGGCAAATCCTATGTAACAAACCTCCTGGAGTTCTATGATAAAGTAACAGAGGTAAGACAAGAGAGAGAAGGGTGGGTTGATTGCATTTTCCTGGACAGCAGGAAAGCCTTCGACACAGTTCCTCATATGAGATTATTAAAGAAGTTGGAAGACCAAGGGGGTATAACAGGAAGGGCACTGGAATGGATCAGGGAATACCTCACAGGGAGGCAAAAACGGGTCATGGTGCGTGATGAGGTATCACAGTGGGCGCCGGTGACGAGCGGTGTACCGCAGGGGTCAGTCCTAGGACCAGTGCTATTCTTGGTATATGTGAATGGCATGACGGACGGGATAGACTCAGAAGTGTCTCTGTTCGCAGATGATGTGAAATTAATGAGGAGAATCACATCAGATGAGGACCAAGCAGGACTTCAAACAGACCTGGACAAGCTCGACATCTGGTCTAGCAACTGGCTTCTCGAATTTAATCCCACCAAATGCAAAGTCATGAAGATCGGAGAAGGGCAAAGAAGACCGCTGACAGAGTACAGGATAGGTGGACAAAGGCTACAAACCTCGTCAAAGGAGAAAGACCTTAGGGTGAGTATAAACCCAAGCACGTCTCCGGAAACACACATCAACCAGATAACTGCGGCAGCATATGGGCGACTGGCAAACCTATGATTAGCGTTCTGTTACCTTAACAAGGAATCGTTCAAGACACTGTGCACCGTGTACGTCAGGCCCATACTAGAGTATGCAGCACCAGTCTGGAACCCGCACCTGGTCAAGCACGTAAAGAAATTAGACAAAGTGCAAAGGTTTGCGACAAGGTTAGTTCCACAACTCAGGGAACTGTCCTATGAAGAAAGGTTGAGGGAAATAGGACTAACAACACTGGAGGACAGAAGGGTTAGAGGAGACATGATAACGACATACAAAATACTGCGGGGAATCGACAAGGATGTTCCAGAGAGGGAACACAGAAACAAGGGGGCACAACTAGAAGCTGAAGACTCAGATGAGTCAAAGGGATGTTAGGAAGCATTTCTTCAGCCATGGAGTAGTCAGGAAGTGGAATAGTATAGCGAACGATATAGTGGAGGCGGGAACCATACATAGTTTTAAGGCAAGGTATGATAAAGCTCACGGAGCAGGGAGAGCAGAGACCCAGTAGCGGACAGCGAAGAGGCGGGGCCAGGAGCTGAGTCTCGACACCTGCAACCACAATTAGGTGAGTACAATTAGGTGAGTACAAGAGATTCACTACACGGGAGGACACACACACACACAAGGTTGACGTACAGGGGAGGACACACACTGGAGATTTACGTACACAGGACACACACACGATGTTCACATACAGGGGACGACACACACACACAAGGGTTAGGGAAGACATGATAATGACATACAAAATACTGCAAGGAATTGACAAGGTGAACAGAGACAGGATGTTCCAGAGATGGGACACAGAAACAAAGGGTCACAATTGGAAGTTGAAGATTCAGATAAGTCAAAGAGATGTTAGGAAGTATTACTTTAGTCATAAAGTTGTCAGGAAGTGGAATAGTCTGGCAAGTGACGTAGTTTAAAGAGGTATGATAAAGCTCATGGAGTAGGGGGAGGACCTAGTAGCGATCAGTGAAGAGGCGGGGGCCAGGAGCTATGACACGACCCCTGCAACCACAAATAGGTGAGTACACACACATACACAGATGTCAGATAATCCCAGCTACTTTATAGATAGGCTCCCTTGCTAGCTGTGACGTCACGAAACCCTTACATGTGAGCAGCCAGCTACAGGCGTCTTCACTACCACCCTAGGCATAGCATACTCGACAGGCAGGCCTGGGCTTCCCTCAAGACTCTTAATTATACGCCTCTAAGACATCAAACGTATTTCTTACTCCAATATCTCTTGACGAACCCCCACCACACAGACTCGACCCCTGTAACCACAACTGAGTACACACACACACAAGGTTCACACACACACACACACAAGAAGCTGCTAAGTGACCTTGATACCTCAAAGCGGTGGGACCGGACATCTCTCCGTGGGTCCTTAGAGAGGGAGCAGAGACGCTGTGTGTGCCACTAACCACAATTTTCAACACATCCCTTGAAACTGGGCAACTACCTGAGGTATAGAAGACAGCAAATGTAATCCCCATTTTTTAGAAAGGAGACAAAAACGAGGCACTAAACTACAGACCAGTGTCACTGACGTGTATAGTATGCAAAGTCATAGAGAAGATTATCAGGAGAGTGGTTGAGCACCTGGAATGGAACAAGATTATAAACGACAACCAGCACGGATTTATGGAAGGCAAATCCTGTGTCACAAACCAACTGGAGTTTTACGAGGACCATTGTGGTACGGTGGTAGAGCACTGCGTACCTTGTTCTACGGTTCGTAGGTTCGAGTCTCCATGGACCTAAGATCAGTGTTTGTGAATATTTCGCCTGTTCTCCGAATTCTAAACATTTCAGTGAAGAGGCGGGGCCAGGAGCTATGAATCGACCCCTGCAACCACAAATAGGTGAGTACACACACACAGAGGTCCCGGATATTTATTTGGCGTCGTTCTTGGTAGCGGGAATGCAATGATAACGCTTCGAGTAACAGGCTGCGTGTCTGTGAGCCATGGCCCAGGGCCACGCCTGCAAGAGGGAGAGGAGTAGGCCTGTTGTCTGAGTGTTGTCTGGGTGCCAAGTGAGGGAGAGGCAGGGATGAGGCAGACTCACATGGGTATGCCTACAGGCTTGCCCTCTGGCTGAAACTAGCATGGCACGAAATATGAACTCAGCTGGCAGACAGCATGGCTGTCTATGCAGACAGCAAGGCTGTCTACATCGCTCGGCCATGCACCAATGGTCGACCCGACCATGTCTGGCAGTAAAAAAAACTCAGTCTCTCTCTCACAAGAACAGGTCACAGAACACGAAAGAAAAACATATATACATAAACATATGGACATAGAAAAAAAACTTCTTCCAGAGAGGGAAGAAAAAAAAAGGTGTGCTTCATGGTCTAAGGCAGTGAGCGTCGATGCAGCACTGCACGCCTTCCTGCATCTGGATACATACTGCAACATGGGAGACATAGCTGCGGCTGAGCTGTGACGTAACAGGTTACGGTCTCCTCTGGGAGGTGAAGCAGCGTCGTCAGTAGTCGCAACAGGACAGGACTGGCAAGCGACTCAGGAGGACATTCCTCAACTGGTACTGTCGCTGCTGGTGAGTGTGGAGTGAGTCATGACAGGGACGACTTGGCGAAACATCTGGAGGTCGTAACACCATACACGATACTGCAGTGAGTGGGCTAGCAGTCAAAGTGACATCATCTTTGTGCAGGCTGCTCACTGAAGCTGTGACACGAGGCTGACAGTTGCCTGCTGACAGGCTTAACTGCGGCTCGATGAGTGACATCTCTCGACAGTAGAAGTTACAGCAGAGGGCAGTGTAAGCGTCCCCAAATTGGTCATATGCAATAACTGGACTGACGGTCTAGGAGGTGAAGTGGAACAGTCTCGATGGGAGAATCGTCACGGGTACAATTCAGCAAAGGCATCTATGAGCGGCGAACAATAAGAGCTTTCTGTACAAGGCGCTCAGACGCTCATAACTGACGCCTGGACTGACAAATGTCAGCTGTCAAGCACGAGGCGCGGACCGAGTGACAAAGTAACACACAGGTGCTACATAGGACACACGAGAAACTGCACACATACTGCACATGTGGTACAACATAGCTTACAGACGCTTTTCTGTGTAAAAATCGACACAAGCAATGCACGAACATGTGAGAACACTGACTGAGAGGAATAATTAATGAACACTCGACTTATCTTCTCTCAAAATTCTCGAAAATAATGAAAATAAAATGCTCACTGTGAAACTAGAGCACTCGGGACATCATGTGGGTGATGTCAGGCGTGACGTCGTGTGATGTCATGGAGTGACATCGTGAGTAACGTCAGACAGACGTCGTAGGGTGACGTCCTGGATTCATGCAGCATCGTGACTTCAGCAGCATGGTGGTAACGTCAGTGGAGTCAGGCAGCAGACCACAGCACGTGGCTTGGTGATCCACGTGGCTTGGTGATCCACGTGGCTTGGTGATCCACGTGGCTTTGAGTGGCCTCGACACTCGGATACACAGTTCTGGCAAGAATTCACAAGGAAATTCACAGAAAACAGCATAGAGGGAGTGGGCAGTGAGTGGTGTATGGTGTGTGGTGGCGTACACTAGGGCGGATGTGTATGGTGAGAGACAGGGCCGTGCGCCTACCTCCCTCACCCACAACACAAGAGACACGCTCATACTGGGAAATCACCACAAACTCACCTCTGACTTGCTGAAAGAGCCGTGATGAGCTGAACAATAACAGCAGAACATGCTGGCAAGGCTGAGAACATGACTGAGAAACAGCATGGGACGCTGTGGTGTGAAGTCAGTGGCGTCATTTCTCAGAGAATTAGACAAATTTCGGCCTGGATCCTGCTTGTACCTGTGTCTGGATGCTGAGATTTACAGACACACATCAGGATAACTCGTTGAGGGACTGATGCTTCTTGTAGAGACTGATGAATTGAAGACAAACTTCATTCCTCTTCCTTCCCTCGTGGGCAAACAACTGCTGCGAGGCACCGCTGGCACCATTTATAAGGATGTGTTATTTGGAGTTTTGATCGCATCAAGAGAACTTTCAACAAGAAACTTAAGACTCTCTCCGACCTCTGTCCTTCTGACTTTAACCTTGTTCAACGTTTTCGTGTCATCTGTCCCTCTCTGCCCTATTTCTATGGTCTTCCCAAAACTCACAAACCTGATATTCCTCTGCGTCCCATCATATCTTCTAGAGGTTCTGTCTCTTATTCTCTTGCGTCCTGGCTAGCCAAAACCCTCACTCCCTTTCTTGGTACTTTTTCTCCTGCCCACCTTCGTCACTCTCAAGACTTCATCGAACGGGTTCGCTCTCTCCCGACCTGTAAGATGCTTAGTCTTGATGTCGAGTCCCTCTTCACTAATGTCCCTCTGGATGATGTCCTTAATTTTCTCGGAGAGAAGGCCAATGAAGGGTTACTTCATCTCCCTATACCTACTGATGTCTTTCTTGATCTTACCCGCCTTTGCGTGGACTCTAACTCCTTTTCCTTTCAAGGTAAATATTATTCTCAAACCTTTGGTGTCGCTATGGGCTCTCCTCTATCTCCTGTTCTTGCTAATCTTTACATGGAATACTTCGAGACTGTCCTTCTTCCCACTATTGATGTATGTCCTTCCTCTGGCTCCGCATGTAGATGACATCTTTGCTCTTTGGCCTCATGACTTAAGTCTCTTCCAACCTTTTCTTGATGCTCTTAATAATCTTGCCCTTCCATTAAGTTTAAAGCTGATTGGGAATCTAATTCTTTGCTTCCTTTCCTTGATGTTCATGTCCACCGCTCAGTTACAGGTTTTGTCTTCTCCGTGTACCGCAAGCCTATGCACAGTGGCATGTACATTCATTACTTCTCTTATCATGCCTCCTCTGTCAAGAAGAGTGTTCTTATCTCCTCTTTCTCCATGCTCTCCGCATCTGTGATCCTCAGTTTCTTGAAGCAGAAATTTCCACTCTTCATAATTCATTTTCCCTCCTGGGCTACCCTTCCCATTTCATAGACTCTGCTTTCTCTCGTGCCAAACGGACTTTCTTCTCTCCTAAACCCTCTACTCCTGAAAACTCTCCAGTCCTCTGCCTTCCCTACATCTCTGGTCTCTCTAATCTCAGCAACTCTCTCCGTTCCTTAGACATCAAACTTACCTTTCGTCAGACTAACACTCTTCGCACTAATCTAGTTCATACTTCCCCTCCCTCCACAGATTCTCCTGGTGTCTACTCTATTTCTTGCTCCTCCTGTCCTCTTCAGTACTTCGGAGAAACTGGCCGATCTCTTTCTGACAGACTCAAGGAGCACAAAAATAGTGTTAGGCTTGCCAACACTAATAATGCTCTTTTCTGTCATGTCAGAGATCACAGTCATCCTATTGATTGGTATTCTGCTAAAACTGTCTACCCTACGTCCAACTTTCATAGTCGCCGCCTGGTTGAATTCTCCCTTATACACAACTTTCCCTGTATGAATCTTAGCCCTGGCTTTGTCTCTGTTGATGCTTTCCTCTCTAATTACATTGTTAAATGCTCTAAACTTCAGAACACCCGTGACTTAACCTGATTCCTTCCCCTTTCTTCTCTTCCCCCTTCTCCTTTTTTCTCCTATGGGTTTTCCTTTCTTTCTTTTATTTTGCCTTGTATTTGTCCTTCATTTTATTCGCCTTTCTTCCCTCTGTGTTCTCGTCCCACCCTTGCTGGCCGCTAGCCTCATTGCAGTGCTCCTCTAGAATATGACTGTCTCCACTACTACTATTACTACTACTACTACTACTTCCACTACTTACTCCATTATTACCCCACTCTCTTATACCCTCCCCTGTCTGCCTGCCTATAAATACCCTTCCACTGTCTCTGTGTGTTAGTGTGACTTTGTAAATGGTCCAAGTCGGGCCGAAACGTCGTCGTAAGCTCCTCTCTTTTATATGTGCGGGTTGTGTGTGTATTGTTCCAGTCACGGTATTGTGCCTTTTTTGTTATTTATCTGGCCTGGATATAAAATGTAATTTTGTGTTGCATCCGATGTGTTTGATAAAGTTAATTTATGAGGAAACTTGTACCAGTTAAGAACTCCTCTCACCTTTTATTTACATAATCTTTTATTATTTTGCCTTATTATTTATATTCCTAAACTATCCTAATATTGGCTCTATGAAATATGCAGCTATAAACACACTACGTTCGTATAATGAAGGAATATGTACGTGCGTCAAGATGGTGAAATTGTAGACACATTAAATATGAGTGACAAAATTGATGGGGGGAGGTGTGTGGACTCCTTGTTTGGAAGGGGGAAGCGTGGCAGTGAAATTTTAAGAATCTTTGTGTTAGACACTGTCGGTGTATTGCGCCCCCTGAATGGGGCCCAATTTATATAATGTATATTTCATGTATATTATCTTTCATACAATTTTATATTGCTGATATTTCCATTAATAGCTAAAATGAAAATATCTTGCTTTATATTATTATTTGATTTAGCTTTGTCATTAGGTAGGATGTAACATTTACACTTCACTGTGCTCACTGTTCGAGAGTTGTGGTTGGCACCTCACTTGTTTATCTGCCTTGTTTTATGACTTTTATATAGGATCTGCTGATGGTCCCCAGTTAGGGTGGTTATTCTGTCTCCTTGTTCCTGACGCTGTGCTGCTGCTTGTTATATTATTGTTCTTCGACGAATTATTTGTCTTATTAAGACATAACGAACAACTTGGAGCACATACATACATTTCATACACTCGCTTGTATATACTATTATTATTTGTATAATTGCTGACAACGTACCTGACACCTTACGATACTTAAAAGCCATAAAGATATGAAATGTGCCTTCAGCACCATACAACTGTACTACGAGAGAAGTGTAAGATCTAATATCCTAATTTATATCAAATTAGTTTACTTTGATTTTGTCCATCTAGAAAACTTTGTGAATAAACTTCTCAATTTTTATTTCTTTAGTTAGTATTCTATCAGTCGCAATCCTAAAGCACTATTAAAAATTATGATAAATTTTAAAGGATAACTGGACCAGAATACTGACTACTTGTTACAAAAACCTAGAAACAGGCTGAATACTAGAGGGACACACCTTCTAGTATTCTCTGGAAATGTCTATAGTTTATAGATATTGTGCTTTTTGTAACACGGTGCCATCACATTCAGGTATTAACACACTGTTTCTTTATTCTTAGTGTCAGCAGTGCCTCGTGCCTTCAGTGATAACAATAATACTTTACGTTCTCAGTGATAAAACAAGTCCAGCTGAAGGATTCAGGAACAGTACATGGTTGAAAATGTTTATCAAACGTGTGCTTAAAGGTAAGAAACTTGGCAAAATTGTTTTCCATATTTTACAGACATCGTGTACGCAACATCACCGCCATACAACATAACCGTCATCTTGCGACAAATTCTAAAAATTGTACACAGGTTAAGCATAGAATTCCTATGCAATGAAAGAAGACACAGAACAGACAATACACTCTGACTACTAACCTGCTCGTGTTCTCTAAACTGCTCCTCTCGTCTTCTCTGCATCTCTTGCTCCTTCAGCTGAAATATAAGAATAAGCACTGAGCGAAGCAGTAGTATCAACAGCATACTTATATCCAGGCCAATGAACACAAGAGCTCTCTTAAACTGTTAGTGGGATGCAATGAAAAAGCATTTTAAATGGGTGTGTGTAAAGTTTACATTAAAACATGAACCTTTATATAATGTATAGAAAGATTAAAACAAATTATTTCATATATATATATATATATATATATATATATATATATATATATGAAATAAGATCACAGTAAACATGTGATATCACAATATGCAGAACAACCACTGTGAAAAATAGTAGAATTCAAAGGGTTTTCGTGATTTCTCACATTATCAAGGTGTCAGTAGTGTTACTGATTCCCTATGTAATATATACTTTGTAGTATATGTAGATATTCCCAGATATGTTATACAAAACTTCCCAGTCCAGCTAGGCTCAGTGGCTAGCTGTGACGTCACAAGTCACGCTCATGTGAGCAGCTAGCCAGAGGCATACCCTCTCAGATTCTGATTAGGCATAGGCGAGACAGGTAGACCTGAGCTTCCCCTCACAAGACTCAAAATATGTTACCAACCGACCTACTGTGTGTTCTAGGGATGTATCGGATGTGAAAAATTTAGATATCCGGTATGCGGATGTGTATACGGATGTCTTACTTACTCATTTTACGGATGCGAATGCGGATGTAAGAAATTGTGCGGATGTTCCGCGGATGAGGATGTAAGAAATTGTGCGGATGTTCCGCGGATTTCGGATGCGGATGTATAAACGGATATCTGTTTGCTGTGAAATACGGATGCAGATGCGGATACGGATGTAAGAAATTGTGCGGATGTTCCGCAGATGCGGATGCAAATATCCGATACTTCACTAGAGTTCCTTCAACCGACCGTATCTCCAAAACACCCACCTGACAAATGGTGGAAACGGTGGTCATGTAAATTTGGTATTTACGCAGATGTAAGGAGACTGAAATTCTACCAGCCAGACGGACATTGTGTGACCACGCGTGGAGGCCTACATAGTAGGGATGTATCAGATGTGAAAAATTTAGATATCCGGTATGCGGATGTGTATACGGATGTCTTATTTACTCATTTTACGGATGCGAATGCAGATTCGGATGTAAGAAATTGTGTGGATGTTCCGCAGATGCGGATGCGGATATCCGATACATCACTACTACAGAGAGACGCCAGCTACCTCGCATACTACGCCAAGTATATCTCCAGCCTGCCTACACAGCTTCTGGTTAGTTCGTACATGTGTATTTGTTATTTTACCAACCTTCGAGGAGTAGATTCAGGTTTTGCAAAATTAGCCAAGCCAGTAAGCCAGTCGGGAAAGGGGGAGCCCTAAGCCACCCAGCCACCTAAGTCCTAAGCCAGCATAGCCTGCCAAGCCAGCTTCCCAACCTGGTGTGTGCCTAGTTACAAGATTTCAAGCCATCGAAGCCTGTGTGAAGGGCTTAAGCCAGCAAGCAAACCAGCTGAGTGAGAGAAGTAAGCCAAGCAAGTCACGTTGAGTTGATGTCTTCACCATCGCCTTGTGCTACCAGTTCAAAGCCCTATAGTATTTTGTGGGTTTTTAAGCCAGCCCGGCTTAGAATATTCTCGTGCCTCGTAGTGTGGGACGCCTGCTCACCCACCATTAACCAGTGTGACATACCCTGTCCATACACCGGGTTCTATCATCATTTTACGGCTGACATAGCAGGTCACGACTCAAGAGTGCTTCTACCTACCGGTGAGCCAACGTTATAAAGTCTGTTGTGTATAGTTCACCTAGAAAGTGCAAATTTCTTCAAGATTCTCCTTGTGTATGGTGTGTGAAGACGCCAGCCCAGACCTCACCACCATCACCTCCCTCCTCATCCTCCACAGCGAGTGCTGTGACAATTTATATACTATATCTATAGTGAATTTCCTTGTGTTATTCAGAAACTTGTGCTTTAATTGCAGACTGAGTGTTCATTTACATTCTCTACTTGTAATATTTTTCTAGTATTATCTTCGTTTATTTTCGTGTCTCATTTTTATATATGTTGTGCCATATTATTCTCTATACCTGAAGTACCATTTTCTCAGTCATTTACTCCTTGTGAACTAATTTTTTTTTATCTGTGATCTTAAGTGTTGTTCTATCTACCTTAATTTCATTATTTTGTGTTATTTTCCATATTTTATTTTCTTGTGCCTTACATTATTTTCACAGCAATTTCCTTGTTTTCCTGTTATTATTTTGTGTTGATTCAGTAACTACACTTTTCCCAGTATACTAAATTACCATTTTTCTATGCCAAGATTTTTTAGATTTTGCCACCGAAGTGGCTAGTTTATTGTGCACCCCATATCCATCCTGTGGAGGGTAGCGCAAGAGCATATGGATACACAAAAGGCCTAGGCACTAGGTCCCAAAGGGGTTAACAATTGTACATTTGGGTTTATATCTACATTTCAATTATCTGTTACAAGCAAATTTAGGAAATTTGCTTAGTACAATTGGTATCTTATTTCATGAATAAGATATCTTGACATGTCACATAGGTTATTATACTGTCTATCTCTGTATTCCTCAATAAGTGGACAATTAAGCACATAGTGTTCAAGACAGTGACCATATGCCTGATCACATACTTTGCATTTAGTTTGATCATCATCTGTGTCTCCCAAATTGCCAGAAGTACTTGTAGCCAAGCCTAAGCCTGGCCACTACAACATCAGTCAGTCTGTTCACATTGCAAGTTGCTCCATAAACACACTTATCTACGTTCATGTTATCATAGTGGGTTATAGATCTACTCAGGCTTCTAAGTTATATTCTACATTCTCCTTCTGGGTGCTCTTCTTGGCTAACATATCAACTTTATCATGAAGGAGTAATCCAATGTGTGATTGAATCCATAGCAATTGTACATTAATTCCTTTGTCCCGGATTTTTGAGTATCTATACCTGGCTTCTCCAATGAGCATGCTGTTAGAGTCATTATATGAGTCAAGAGCCTTCAATGATGACATAGAATCAGTAATGATGATAGAGTCAAGCTCAGTGTCATAAGTTAGCTTTAGTGCCATTAGGATTGCAAACAATTCAGTTTGCAGTGTAGACGCCCAGTTGTTAATTCTTATGCCTAGTTCAAAAAAATTATTATTGTTCTTAACTAGGGAGGTGGCAACCAGAGCAGATGCAGCCCTGCCAGAAGACTCCTGTTTAGATCCATCAGTGTATATAACTTGAGAAGCAGTTGGCTCCTTGTGTTTAGAGTGAAATTATTATAATCAAATAGAAGCGCTAAACCACAGGGGTCATACAGCGCTGCAGGTTATTGCAGGATGCAGGGAGAATGGGTTGTAAGAGGGAGATGGATGATTAGTAGGGTATGGAGTGCAGCAGAACAGTGGATAGTGCAGGGATAGAGGGTAGCAAGAGATCGAGGTAGAAGGGACTGAGGGAGGTGCTAGAGGTATAATCTTCAGAGTTTGTGTAGTAAGTCAGTTTCTGTCAAAAAGTCAATGAGAGAGTCAGGATTAAAGGAGGGTCCATCAGCAAGAAGGGAAGGTAAAGAAAGGGCCGCAGAGCGAAGACGTCGTTGGAGGTAAATTCTGCATGCTCGTTGATATAGTGGGCAGTCCAACAGAATATGTCGAACAGACTCTGGAACCTGACAATGCTCACAGAGAGGGGCAGGGAGCCTCTCCATGAGATACCATACCTGTGAGTAAGACGAGTGTGGCCGTTTAGATTGAAAGGTTTTGTCAACTTTGCTTCAATTCATTTTGGCGTGAAATGTGCTACTCATTATTAACAATATGTGCTTTGAATATATTGTAACGGGGTTAGTCAGTGTTTTATGGTTATGTCTGATAGAGCTTGCAGTTAAGTGTAGGGTTAGGGTTTGGATGCATGGGAATGTTTTCCCGGGGTTTCTCCCGTTTTGATGACTCAGAGTTTGTTTTGTACAGCAATTAATGTAAATCACAAGTGTGTATACTTAATTTAAATTAAGATATTTGGGGTTTTAGGAGTTCTTTTTGGGTGGGTTCAGGTTTTCATTATGTCTACTGTTTTAACACTATAGGTCTTCTCAATCTATATGGTTTTCAATGTTAATTACGATAGTACCTTATTTCAGTTAAATGTAATTACTCTGTTGGTAAACTGTACATTTTCCTATTACTGTTTCTTGATATATACTTGTTTCTATGTGATGTAATACTGGATTTTGAATAAAATATAAAAAAAAAAAAAACATTACCCAAAAAATCTAACTGTACTGCTGAACAGAATTCTTGAAGCAGCACTGATCTCGTCTAGATATAACTTCAATATATCTGAAGGAATGAAGAACCAGACACAATCCCTACTCTTGCCTCAAAATCCTGCATCTCTGCCCTAAATCTATTGTTCCCAATGTTTCTTCCAACACCGAGTTAAAGTAATGAGATAAAAGAAGAAATCAATGCTAAAACTCTGATGTCAAATTGTTCAACAGAACCAAGAGACGAATCTCGAGCTTGCTGGTCCCTGCTTTTTCTTCGAGTAAATAATACCAACCACAGTAAGGTTGCATTGTTGCATGCAAAGAGTATGTCACCCTTATTCGGAGCATGTTAACACACCCACATAGGATGCCCCTCCAACCAGCGAACCATCGTTAAGGATTTGGTGATGGGGCCCCATCACCAAATCAACGACTTGGTTCAGCCAATGATAATGCGGGTCTGGCAATGGGAAAGGTGACGTGGATTCCACTCCCATGTTTGCCATTGTCATTCCCACCTTGAGCTGGTCGTTGTACGGTAGTCTCTGTCTATTGGCTACTGTTTTGCCTTGACTACCATGGCGTGCACTAATACTATTATCTCTATATATAGTGTACATATTTGTATAAAGCCTTATAATATACTTGGTGAAGGAAAATACAAAACTCATATATATATAATTGCTTGGTGAAGGAAATACAATTCAAAGCATTTTCTACTGTGTTTCTTTGCTCCAAGCTCCCTTTTACACTCAGGATAACAGGCCTTTGAACCTGAGGTTGTAATATGCATCCTCTTATATAAAGGTGACTTTCTTCCTTAGTACTTTACCTGCTGCAGAACGCCTCATTTGGAAGCGAAAGATACAGGTCCCATGTTGCTATGTATTTCCTTCTGTCTCCTTATGAGTTTATATGGAAGAAATCACAGTAAAACATGTAATTGCCAATATGCAAAAATACCTCAGTGAAAAGAGGAGATGAAACCTGGGCGCTTTCATGTGCTTACACATCTTCAGAGAATGTTATGTAAGCACGTGACAGCGCTCAGGTTTTATTTCGTATTATCACTGTTATTTTTACATGAGTTAATATATGTACATCCATACAGAGTATATGTACAGTCATACAGAGTATATGTACATCCATACTAGTAATAAAGGGCACACTGTGATGTAGGAAAGAGAGGCGTATAGGGTGAAGCATGCTTGCTACGTCAGGGAATCACTTACCCTCTCGATGGCCTCCTGAAGTCCTGAGTCCCGGACGGGCCCGGAAGAGCCAGGCGTGCCGGGGGCAGAGGCGGAGACGAAGGCGGCGTTAGAGTGGCTGCTGGAGTGAGAGTGCGTGGAGTGGGAACCACGGGAGGAGGCGGGGGAGGAGTAACCGGGCAGCATGACCAGGGGCGTGGTGCTCACTCCAGCCTCGCCGTAGTTCTGCTGGGACCACCAGGGCATGCAGGGTTATAACACATGCAGGGCAGGGGCAGGGCTGGGCAGGGCACTACACTCACTGCTCCTCTATACTCTCCTCTCCCACAGTTCGTGTTATGATATCTGTGTTATTGTGTCTAAATGGCGTAGTACCAGCTACCTTCACACACCACCAGCTACCTTCACACATCACCAGACACCACCAGCTACCTTCACACATCACCAGACACCACCAGCTACCTTCACACATCACCAGACACCACCAGCTACCTTCACACATCACCAGACACCACCAGCTACCTTCACACATCACCAGACACCACCAGCTACCTTCACACACACCAGACACCACCAGCTACTTTCACACATCACAGACACCACCAGCTACCTTCACACATCACCAGACACCACCAGCTACCTTCACACATCACCAGACACCACCAGCTACCTTCCCACATCACCAGACACCACCAGCTACCTTCACACATCACTAGACACCACCAGCTACCTTCACACATCACCAGACACCACCAGCTACCTTCACACATCACCAGACACCACCAGCTACCTTCACACATCACCAGACACCACCAGCTACCTTCACACATCACCAGACACTACCAGCTACCTTCACACATCACCAGACACCACCAGCTACCTTCACACATCAGACACCACCAACTACCTTCACACATCCCCAGACACCACCAGCTACCTTCACACATCACCAGACACCACCAGCTACCTTCACACATCACCAGACACCACCAGCTACCTTCAACATCACCAGACACCACCAGCTACCTTCACACATCACCAGACACCACCAGCTACCTTCACACATCACCAGACACCACCAGCTACCTTCACACATCACCAGACACCACCAGCTACCTTCACACATCACCAGACACCACCAGCTACCTTCACACATCACCAGACACCACCAACTACCTTCACACATCACCAGACACCACCAGCTACCTTCACACACCACCAGCTACCTTCACACACACCAGACACCATCAGCTACCTTCACGCATCACCAGACACCACCAGCTACCTTCACACATCACCAGACACCACCAGCTACCTTCACACATCACCAGACACCACCAGCTACCTTCACACACCACCAGCTACCTTCACACATCACCAGACACCATCAGCTACCTTCACACATCACCAGACACCACCAGCTACCTTCACACATCACCAGACACCACCACCTACTTTCACACATACGCGCTCGCACGCACACACACACGCACACACACACACACACACACACACACACACCAAAAACTGCTTCACAGCTACAATAGGAAGCAAGACTACAGTAAAAACCATAGGTAATTCACCTGAAGAAGGAAGGAGGAGAGCTCATGGCAAATAGCAAGTGTGCAAAGTGTTGATCAAACAATATGAAGAAGTGTTCTCAGTGGAAACACAGATAATGCCACAGCCTATTGAACAGGTCACACTGACAGGTACTGAATGACACACACACACAACAGGTGGGAGACGTAAAATAACTTCTGACGGACCTGGATACATCCAAGGCAACAGAACATGACAAGGTACCACTATGGACCCTGCTAGAGGGAGCAGGAGCACTGTGAACCACTCTAGCTATGATCTACAACCAGTCAACGGACACGGTACAGTTGCCAGAGATCTGGAAGACAGAGAATGTACTTCCTATATTTAAGGAAGGAGACAGAGAGCATCGAACAACACACATACCATAAGCATACAATGAAAGATAATGGAGAAGATTATCAGTAGAGTGGTAGAGCACACGGAGAGAAGTTATCTCAAAACAATAACCAGCAATTAACCAGGAAAGCACCAGACGAGCCTGGCCCATGGCCGGGCACCGAGAGTAGTTAAACTCTCGAAACTCTTCAAAGGTTCAAAGGTCAAAGGCAAAGCGTGGGTTTAGAGATGGCAAATCTTGTCTTATCAATCTGTTGGAGTTCCATGACAAGGCAAGAGATACGAGACAGGAGAGAGAGGGATGGGTGGATTGCATTTCCTTAGACGGTAAGAAGGCATTTGATACTGTCCCCTACAAGATTTAGAAAAAAAGCCGAGATGAAGGTAGGAATAACAGGGAACATACATCGGAGGATCAAAAAGTCCTTTAGAGGAAGGAAACTTAGTGATTGCCAGGAAAAAGAAGTCAGAAATTGGAAGACTAACTAGGGAGTTCTTTAAGGATCAGTATTAGGATCCAGTACTGTTTCTGGTTTATGTGAATGACATACCAGAGGAAATAAATGAGATGTATCCTGTTTGCTGATGTAAAACTGAGAACAAAATCCGATGAAGACAAAGAAAGGCTCCAAATGCATTTGGACAAACTGTAAAATTGTAAGTAGTTGCTCGATTCAATCCTAGCAAATGCAAGGTTATTAAGACTGGGAAAGGGACAAGAAGACCGCACTCAAAGTATAGACTGACACTGAAGACTCCACTCATACAGAAAGTCCTAGGGGTGAATCTCACATCAGCCGAATAACTTCTGCAGCCAATGCTCGTTTGGCAAATCTTAAGAGTGGCCTTAGGATTCTCCACAGTCATTGTAGGCTCTTTATACAACGTATGTCAGGTCCATCTTGGAGAATGTAGCAGTAGTATGAAACCCACGCCAGAGAAAGCATGTTAAGAAACTGAAGAAAGTTCAGACGTATGCAAAGAGGTTTGTTACAGAGCTAAGGTGCATGACCTACGAAGAGACATTAACGAAATTGAATCCAACGACACTGAAAGGTAGATAAACCAGGAAAGATATAACATACAAAATATTCAGCGCTGACCGAGGCAGGTTGAGAGGCGAGAAATGGTACTCAGGGGCACAGCTGGAAATTAATGACACAGGTGAGCCACAGGAAGTAGTCAGTCTCTGAGCAGTCGGGAAGTGGAATGACCTCGATGAAGATGTGGTAGAGGCAGCATCCATCCTAACCCGTGAATCTGGCAAGAGGCAAGTTGAGGAGCGGGGCCAGGAACTAGGTCTCGTCCTCTGCAACTACAAATAAGTACACACACACACACACACACACGATCCCTGCAACCACAAATAGGTGACCCACACACACCTCAACCAAGACATTGGAAAGCCACAAATAGGGAGTGGAAGATATGATCGTTATGAGAGAATACACCAAAACTTCAGGAAGCAGAGAGACCATTACCCCCACAACAACCCTCCAGAGACGAGCTTCAACCAAGGTAACCAAGACACAACGGATAACAACATTAGCATAACCTGTGGGTGTATTAGGAGTCTGTGTGACGCTGGAGGCTACCTCCTCCGACATGCCAGGAGTATAAGGTGTCAAGACGTGGCTATAATATCAGGCCGGCGTATCATGAGACATCAGAGACTACAGTGACATCGACAACCGTATATCAGCGCTGGGCAGAGCTGAGAGCTCTCTTCCTCAGCACAGTGATATCAACAACCGTATATCAGCGCTGGGCAGAGCTGAGAGCTCTCTTCCTCAGCAAATAATATAATATTGTGATCTTTCCTATCAAGCACACACTTAGGCTCTCTGCTATATTAAACACGTGATCATTTTTATATGAACCTCTAATGAGCCACTCAGCGGGTCATCACACACTCAGCGGGTCATCACACACTCAGCGGGTCATCACACACTCAGCGGGTCATCACACACACAGTGGGTCATCACACTCAGTGGGTCATCACACTCAGCGGGTCATCACACACTCAGTGGGTCATCACACTCAGCGCACACTCAGCGGGTCATCACACTCAGCGAGTCATAACACACTCAGTGGGTCATCACACACTCAGTGGGTCATCACATACTCAGCGGGTCATCACACACTCAGAGGGCCATCACACACTCAGAGGGCCATCACACACCCAGTGGGTCATCACACACCCAGTGGGTCATCACACTCAAGAGGGTCATCACACACTCAGTGGGTCATCACACACTCAGTGGGTATTCACACACTCAGTGGGTCATCACACACTCAGCGGGTCATCACACACTCAGCGGGTCATCACACACTCAGCAGGTCATCACACAGTGAGTTATAACACACTCAGCGGGTCATCACACACACTCAGCGGGTCATCACACTCAGCGGGTCATCACAGTCAGCGGGTCATCACACACAGCGGTTCATACACACTCAGCAGGTCATCACACACTCAGCGGGTCATCACACACTCAGCAGGTCATCACACACTCAGTGGGTCATCACTCAACGAATCAAACACAGCGAGTTATCACACACAGCGGGTCATCACACACTAAGCGGGTCATAACACATTCAGCGGGTCATCACACACTCAGCAGGTCATCACACACTCAGTGGGTCATCACACACTCAGTGGGTCATCACACAGTGGGTCATCACACTCAGCGCACACTCAGTGGGTCATCACACTCAGCGGGTCATCACACACTTAGCGAGTCATAACACTCAGTGGGTCATCACACACTCAGCGGGTCATCACACACTCAGAGGGTCATCACACCCAGTGGGTCATCACACACTCAGTGGGTCATCACACACTCAGCGGGTCATCACACACAATGAGTCATCACACTCAGCGGGTCATCACACACTCAGCGGGTCATCACACTCAGCGGGTCATCACACACTCAGCGGATCATCACACACACTCAGCGGGTCATCACACACTCAGCGGGTCATCACACACTCAGTGGGTCATCACACACTCAGTGGGTCATCACACACTCAGCGGGTCATCACACAATGAGTCATCACACCCAGTGGGTCATCACACACTCAGTGGGTCATCACACACTCAGTGGGTCATCACACACTCAGCGGGTCATCACACACAATGAGTCATCACACTCAGCAGGTCATCACACACTCAGTGGGTCATCACACTCAGCGGGTCATCACACACTCAGCGGGTCATCACACACTCAGCAGGTCATCACACACTCAGCGGGTCATCACTCACTCAGCGGGTCCATCACACACTCAGTGGGTCATCACACACTTAGCAGGTCATCACACACTCACCAGGTCATCACACACTCAGCGGGTCATCACACATGCTTCCCTTCAATCTTTCTGTTGCAAATCTTCCAACACTGCACAGCTCCTGATGAAGCACGAAGTGTGAAAGATCTTGACCTAATGTTTCCCTTCTCTTCATGGATTACATGTGTGTGTGTGTGTGTGTGTGTGTGTGTGTGTGTGTGTGTGTGTGTGTTGTTTTGTATATTAAGTATGACTTGAATGAAGTTCTACACAGTGAAATATAATTTCAATGCAGACTGATTCTTTTCTTAAATGTTATCGACAGCATGCCATTTGCATCCATGGTTAGTGGTGTGACTGTGGTGGATAGTGTGACTGTGGTGGGCAGTGTGACTATGGTGGGTAGTGTGACTATGGTGGGCAGTGTGACTATGGTGGGTAGTGTGGAGAAAATTCTCCAAGAGAGGGGGGGTATCAGCCCTTTCTGCCCTTTCAAGGGCCCAGCCCTTTCCGCCCTTAGAAAGGGCCAGATGGCGTCTCTGGCTTCGACAACAACTTAACTAATAACAGATGAACAGACCCAAGCAGTACGTCACGTCTGTCTGACCAAGTTGCAAGGTATATGAGTTAATAGATATTTGATGAAATGTGACTCTTTGCCGTAAATGGAAAGTTAAAGGAAACTGCTGTTTCCATTTCTACACTTGAACCTCCAATTATGTGCTCCAGTGATCGAAGTATTTAGAGAACACAAGCATTTGAATTGCTACTTGTTGCAGCATGTAGCAAGTGTTGAATTCGAGCTGAGGTCAGCGATGCCAAGCCCCGCTGAGGTCAGGGGCGCACGCGGGCGTCAGATTGAACTTATAAACCAACGAGAATGGGTTATGGCGAGGGAATTTAACCTAACAAAGGACATTAGTCGTGCGCGTCCGTTCTATTCAATCTCCACTAATGTCGGGAAACCGGATAAGAACT
Organism: Cherax destructor; assembly: GCA_009830355.1. Classification (NCBI taxonomy): domain Eukaryota; kingdom Metazoa; phylum Arthropoda; class Malacostraca; order Decapoda; family Parastacidae; genus Cherax; species Cherax destructor. The sequence goes on along the minus strand of WNWK01004457.1, from coordinate 4,384 downwards.
CTGTTCCAGCGCGTGTTAATCATAAAATCGCGGTATATTCAGAAGTGTGCGCAGCTTCTTATTACTGCTAAAAGACAAATGTAGAGAAACAATCGCGAAGTGAACTCCATCGAAACAAGACGGTGACACATCAGCGACGTTCTACAAATCAAGATGGCATTTCCACCGTATATGGTGGAGTCAACACCATCGCTAACGTTACAACGAGCAAGGTATGTTTTGTTGTTCTTGCCAGGCAGGGGACTGCGCAGTTCTTGTTAGGCAGGAGCATCAAAATCTATCTATTGACGGCGGTTATGCGTGGACTTTTAAGTCCAAACACGTGAGTGTTCATCTCAGTCTTTATGTAATGACTGATGATATGGGCATACGCTCCTTTGGGGCAATAATATTCATGTGTGCATTTATACACCCATACAGCCCTGTGGGGAATGTGACGGAGGCATCAACCAACGACTTCTGAGATGGCTGGGGAGTCGTGGATGCATCAACAAGCTAAGTAGCTTCATTTACAGTCCATTTACTTGTACATTCCCCCACAGGTAGTGTGACTATGGTGGATAGTGTGACTATGGTGGGTAGTGTGACTATGGTGGGTAGTGTTACTATGGTGGACAGTGTGACTATGGTGGGTAGTGTGACTATGGTGGACAGTGTGACTATGGTGGGCAGTGTGACTATGGTGGGTAGTGTGACTATGGTGGGTAGTGTGACTATAGTGTGGCTATGGTGGGTAGTATTACCATGGTGGATACAACCAACACAGGTTCAGAGAGTCCTTGTGGCTGCCCCACAACTAAGCATTCACAATTTACCAATATTACATCCACATCTGATGAGGGCAACAAACCACGAGAAACCTCGGGTACTCTAAGTTAAACATTTGCTTATAACTTCTTCAAGCACTTAACAGGTAATAACTATCATCTAACCAAACTGGGAGACTGTGCATCACTTACAACTAAGGTTTACTAGGATTCACCGCAGTCAACACGACGTAGAGAAGGGCATCTATATATATATATATATATATATATATATATATATATATATATATATATATATATATATATATATATATATATATATCGTGCCGAATAGATAAAACTTGAGATTTTGGCTTAAAAGCAAGGTTCTCTTAGTACAAAATTATTATTTTTTTACATTAACATAAATGAAAAATATATATATATATTTTTAAACGTATAGGAGATTTTTTTAGAAAGGTCTTAATTTTAAACGAGTTCTTGCTAATTGACCAATTTTACCTATTTGGCACAAATATATATATATATATATATATATATATATATATATATATATATATATATATATATATATATATATATATATATATATATATATATATATATATATATATATATGCATTATAATATATATATATATATATATATATATATATATATATATATATATATATATATATGCATTATAATATATATATATATATATATATATATATATCATTATAATATATATATATATATATATATATATATGCATTATAATATATATATATATATATATATATAGCATTATAATATATATATATATATATATATATATATATATATATATATATATATATATATATATATATTTGCACTCCTGTATCCTTGGTTTGCGATATTTGCATATATATATATATATATATATATATATATATATATATATATATATATATATATAAATATAAGTATTGGTTTCAACATTATAACTACATCCATTAAGTATTTTGTATTTATAACTATGATAACTATACACAAAGGTATCTATATATACAAAGATTTGCTTTAAAAACTATACATTACACATGAAGACTAGTGGGTGAAGGGACTAGTTTATATCTCTCATAACTGGATGTCTAGCGACTCACTCATGTATTCAGCTTACTCACCCTCGGCACGTTATTCAGGTTATGGGTCAGTCTATTTTTGTTGTTTTTTGATGTCCCAGATGATCGCTTCAAATCTCTCTTCAATGTTTTAAGAAACTTTCCGATGCCGAGTTTCTTTCTCCCGTTACCCCCGCGATTCACATCTGTAAGAGAAAACATGGCAGTGAAAACATCGTAGAAAACGAGCCATTCCATGGTACCAACAAGCATACACTAAACAAATCTTAATAATTTCTTACTCTTTCTTACGTTTATTCAGATACAGGTACACATACAGTTACATAGATTATCGTACATAGCAGCATATGTGTAGATTACCTAACGTAATCCAAAAAAAGTCTGATTTATTTCGGTGCCCCGTGGCCTGGTGGATAAAGCTCTCGCTTCACACGGTAAGTGTCCGGGTTCGATTCCCGGCGAGGGTAGAAACATTGGGCGTGTTTCTTTACACAGGTTGTCTATGTTTCCCATCAGTAAAATGGGTACCTGGGTGTTAGTCGACTGGTGTGGGTCGCATCCTGGGACAAAACTGACCTAATTTGCCCTAAATGCTCAGCATAACAAGGGGCTTTCTATATAGTAGTGTCACTGATGTCAGCTAGGACTGTATACCTTGTACATGTACTTCTAGAAATTATTATTATTATTATTATTATTATTCCATTTGGGTCCTTGTGATAAGTATTATATTTAAAAGTTAAAACATGTAAGTAATTTAACTATACCTGGAGAGAGTTCCAGGGGTCAACGCCCCTGCGGCCTGGTCTGTGACCAGACGTTATGACAGGCTTTGACATGTGCAGACAGTCTATTCCACTCCTTTACCAATTAAATATTGCTTCTTAATATCATGTTACAAGCATACCAATAGGTATGTATCTCAGTGTGTGTGTGTGTGTGTGTGTGTGTGTGTGTGTGTCGAGACTCAGCTCCTGGCCCCGCCTCTTCGCTGTCCGCTACTGGCTATCTGCTCTCCCTGCTCCATGAGCTTTATCATACCTTGTCTTAAAACTATGTATGGTTCCTGCCTCCACTATATCGTTCGCTAGACTATTCCACTTCCTGACTGCTCTATGGCTGAAGAAATGCTTCCTAACATCCCTTTGACTCATCTGAGTCTTCAGCTTCCAGTTGTGCCCCCTTATTTCTGTTTTCCCTCTCTGGAACATCATGTCACTATCTACCTTGTCGATTCCCCGCAGTATTTTGTATGTCGTAATCATGTCTCTTCTAACCCTTCTGTCCTCCAGTGTTGTTAGTCTTATTTCCCTCAACCTTTCTTCATAGGACAGTCCCCTGAGTTGTGGAACTAACCTTGTCGCAAACCTTTGCACTTTCTCTAGTTTCTTGACGTGCTTGACCAGGTGTGGGTTCCAGACTGGTGCTGCATACTCTAGTATGGGCCTGACGTACACGGTGTACAGGGTCTTGAACGATTCCTTGTTAAGGTAACGGAACGCTAATCTTAGGTTTGCCAGTCGCCCATATGCTGCCGCAGTTATCTGGTTGATGTGTGCTTCCGGAGACGTGCTTGGTGTTATACTCACCCAAAGGTCTTTCTCCTTTGACGAGGTTTGTAGCCTTTGTCCACCTAGCCTGTACTCTGTCAGCGGTCTTCTTTGCCCTTCTTCTTCATGACTTTGCATTTGGTGGGATTAAATTAGAGAAGCCAGTTGCAAGACCAGATGTCAAGCTTGTCCAGGTCTCTTTGAAGTCCTGCTTGGTCCTCATCCGATGTGATTCTCCTCATTAATTTCACATCATCTGCGAACAGAGACACTTCTGAGTCTATCCCGTCCATCATGTCATTCACATATACCAAGAATAGCACTGGTCCTAGGACTGACCCCTGAGGTACCCCGCTCGTCACAGGCGCCCACTGTGATACCTCATCACGCACCATGACCCGTTGTTGACTCCCTATGAGGTATTCCATGATCCATTCCAGTGTCCTTCCTGTTATACACGCTTGGTCTTCCAACTTCTTTACTAATCTCATGTGAGGAACTGTGTCGAAGGCCTTCCTTCAGTCCAGGAAAATGCAATCAACCCACACTTCTCTCTCTTGCCTTACCTCTGTTACTTTATCATAGAACTCCAGGAGGTTTGTTACACAGGATTTGCCTTCCCTGAATCCGTGCTGTCTGTCGTTGATTATCCTGTTCTGCTCCAGATGCTCCACCATTCTTTTCCTGATGATTTTCTCCAAGACTTTGCACACTATACACGTGTGTGCGTGTGTGCGTGCGTGTGTACTCACCTATTTGTAGTTGCAGGGGTCGGGTCATAGCTCCTGGCCCCGCTTCTTCACTGATTGCTACTAGGTCCTCTCTCTCCCAGCTCCATGAGCTTTATCAAACATCGTCTTAAAACTATGTATGGTTCCTGTCTCCACTACGTCGCTTCCTGACAACTCTATGACTGAAGAAATACTTCCTAACATCCCTTTGACTCATAGGAGTCTTC
>WNWK01004456.1:125000-140067 GCA_009830355.1 Cherax destructor | reverse complement strand
GGCAGATTTTGTTTTCATTTCATGGGCTATGAGGGATAAAGGGGTTAGTGAACGACGGATGGCACTGGCGGCAGGGTTTTATAGAACGAAGTGCCGAAATAGGGACCTCTATGGGGAAGGTGGGTGAGGATTTTCCTGTGGGTTACAGGGATTTCACCATGGGGGTCTTGTGGTCCTTGTGAGTGTCAGGGGTATCCGACGGGCTGGTCTCCCGTGGGGGTATTGTGAGGCATTGACTGCGGTTGTTGGAGCTCGTGTGATTGTGCGCGAGGGATCGAGGTTGGTTAGCTTAGGGGGTATCACTGTATTGTTGTATGTGTTTGTATGCACGTAGTGTGTGGAAGGGCATTTACATTGTCCTGTTGGGGTTTTGATGTGTGGTTTAGTATTGATGTATCACTTGTAACTTCTGTGATATGGCCGAGCTGGTCTCGAGACCCTATGGGGTTCTCATAATGTATATAGTGTGAAGAGGTGTGCTCTCAGTGGTGTAGGTTTGTGTAGAGCGCATTGTATATCTGCTCTTTAGTTAGTGTGGTTGTGTTGAGTTGTTGTATTGATATTGACTGTAAAATGTATGTCTTGTACACAGTATTTGGATGATGGTTTTGCCTTACGTTATCGCTTTATTGTGTATTTTCTCTTGTATTTAAGAGTTTTGTATATGTTATACTTGTGTTTCAATAAAATATAAAAAAAAAAACCAGCTAGCTTACTGGACTGTTTGCATAATCCTAAGGAAACGCCTAACCGGTGGGATAGAGGCAAATCTTAGGTAATGCAGAGCCATGAAAGTGAGAGGTAATAATGTTTGATCCAGGGAAGAGAAGGATTGTTCTAATTCCTTGAATCAAGAAGCCTTCACCTGCATCAAGGTCCCTCCCTCCCTCCCCAAGGCTCCTCCCCCAACTCATTTTAAAAACCACAGTGTGTCATTTTTATGTTGTAGATTTTATTCTGATTATTAACACAGTGAGCTGATAACCCAGTCAGAATAACCCAATAAAGCCATGTGAGCTGGTAACCCAGTCAGAATAACCTAATAAAGCCATGTGAGCTGGTAACCCAGTCAGAATAACCTAATAAAGCCATGTGAGCTGGTAACCCAGTCAGGATAACCCAATAAAGCCATGTGAGCTGGTAACCCAGCCAGGATAACCCAATAAAGCCATGTGAGCTGGTAACCCAGCCAGGATAACCCAATAAAGCCATGTTCATCAGACAGTCTAGCTTATTCCCATTGGGTTTCTTCATTCTATCCATCAGGATGCGACTCACAACAGTCTGTTGATACCCAGGTACCTACTTAATGATAGGTGAACAGGGAGTAAGCGTGCCCAAGTTTCTACTCATCCGGGAATCGAACCTCGGTTCCTAGTATGCAACCTGAGGCCGCTACCAACTGAGCCAAGAGCACCCTAGGATAAAGTAGCCTCACAGTCTGGACATATTACACCATCAGACACAGCGAGGAGCTGCTCTTCATATACCAACGTTAAGCGCCGCCCACCAGTCACCAATCTACGCTAACAATATAGAATATGGATTTGTCTGTTGGTCTATCGAGGCGAGTGAAAGTGGGTCATCATAGAGGTTGATGGGGCACTCTGTTTCCCCATCAACCACAACCTACCCACCCATCCACCCACCTAGCTAGCTACCTCCCTCTCCTCCCTCCACGTCTTCCCTCAGGAATGATGAGGTGAAGGAGAAGGAATGAAGTGGGCAAAGCAAGGAAGGTAGAGTTAATAGAGGGGAGAAGGGAAATTAAGACGAGAAGTAACAGACGTGGGACGATAAGTAGAAGAAAGGAAGACGGAGAAATTGAAAGGGGCAGAATAGAGGGTGGTAGGAAATTGTAGGAGAGTGAAACAAAGATTGGAGGGAAGGGAAGAAACAGGAGACGAGGGAGAGAGACGTGGTCACAGGAAGAGATGTGGTTAGGCTTACACGCGTCTATTCAACCACCCATTTATCCAGTCACCCAAAACATCCATCTACAGAGCCACTTATCCATCCCTCCGTCTCTTCACCTTATTTCTCACCTGCCTCCCTGCCAGGGCTGGAAGACCCAGCAGGCAGGCTGAAGCAGCAGCATCATCACCCTGCCTCCCTGCCAGGGCTGGAGGACCCAGCAGGCAGGCTGAGAGCAGCAGCATCATCACCCTGCCTCCCTGCCAGGGCTGGAGGACCCAGCAGGCAGGCTGAGAGCAGCAGCAGCATCACCCTGCCTCCCTGCCAGGGCTGGAGGACCCAGCAGGCAGGCTGAGAGCAGCAGCATCACCCTGCCTCCCTGCCAGGAATGGAGGACCCAGCAGGCAGGCTGAGAGCAGCAGCATCACCCTGCCATCTCTGCCAGGGGACTCTCAGCAGGCAGGCTGAGAACAGCAGCATCACCCTGCAATCTCTGCCAGGGGACTCTCAGCAGGCAGGCTGAGAACAGCAGCATCACCCTGCAATCTCTGCCAGGGGACTCTCAGCAGGCAGGCTGAGAACAGCAGCATCACCCTGCAATCTCTGCCAGGGGACTCTCAGCAGGCAGGCTGAGAACAGCAGCATCACCCTGCAATCTCTGCCAGGGGACTCTCAGCAGGCAGGCTGAGAACAGCAGCATCACCCTGCAATCTCTGCCAGGGGACTCTCAGCAGGCAGGCTGAGAACAGGCATCACCCTGCCATCTCTGCCAGGGGACTCTCAGCAGGCAGGCTGAGAACAGCAGCATCACCCTGCAATCTCTGCCAGGGACTCTCAGCAGGCAGGCTGAGAACAGCAGCATCACCCTGCAATCTCTGCCAGGGGACTCTCAGCAGGCAGGCTGAGAACAGCAGCATCACCCTGCAATCTCTGCCAGGGGACTCTCAGCAGGCAGGCTGAGAACAGCAGCATCACCCTGCAATCTCTGCCAGGGGACTCTCAGCAGGCAGGCTGAGAACAGCAGCATCACCCTGCAATCTCTGCCAGGGGACTCTCAGCAGGCAGGCTGAGAGCAGCAGCACCAGCAGATGGTGTTCTTGCTCCTGCTGCAACCTTCACACACACACACACACATATATAACCTCCTCATGTTTCCCAATGATTACCACAATCCAATCTTCATCCCACGGCTGCCAATGACCACTTACTAAAACAAAAAATATCCAGAAAATATTTTTTCCTTTCAGAGACCTGATGATTTCCTTTAAAACTTTTGCTGCAATATGTGCATTAAAATAATAATAATAATAAAATAATATTATATATATATATATATATATATATATATATATATATATATATATATATATATATATATCCTAGGTAGTAGGTTGGTAGACAGCAACCGCCCAGGGAGGTACTACCGTCCTGGCAAGTGAGTGTAAAACGAAAGCCTGTAATTGTTTTACATGATAGTAGGATTGCTGGTGTCTTTTTTCTGTCTCATAAACATGCAAGATTTCTGGTACATCTTGCTACTTCTACTTACACTTAGGTCACACTACACATTCATGTACAAGCATATATATATACACACCCCTCTGGGTTTTCGTCTATTTTCTTACTAGTTCTTGTTCTTATTTCCTCTTATCTCCATAGGGAAGTGGAACAGAATTCTTCCTCCGTAAGCCATGCGTGTCGTAAGAGGCGACTAAAATGCAGGGAGCAAGGGGCTAGTAACCCCTTCTCCTGAATATATTACTAAATGTAAAAGGAGAAACTTTCATTTTTCCTTTTGGGCCACCCTGCCTCGGTGGGAAACGGCCGACGTGTTGAAATATATATATATATATATATATATATATATATATATATACTATATATAAGATGTATATGTTCTATAGTTAAGGAAATAGACATACTTAGAATGTCTGAAAGACATACCCCTTAAGAGACAACGCAAATGACTAAGTCTATTAATAACTGTGATTTTCCACCAATACACCGAGTAAACCAGGAGTCACCAACGACACCGTTTCTTAAAGAAACTTGAAACTTTACCAGACAACCAGAGGAGAGACATGTTTACTGTGCTCACGGCTGGACAAGACTCTCTGAATCCAAGTCAGGTGAGATCACGTGACTCAGTCAGCAGTGAGCTGGACCCTAAACTAACTAACAGTAGTTGGCATTATTGTTTCCCACCCTCAGTAGTTTGTTCTCATTTAACAAAAGAAACAAATTCTTCCTATTTACACATCTAATAATAATAATAATAATAATAATAATAATAATAATAATAACAATAATAATAATAATAATAATAATAATAATAACAATAATAATAAATATAATGATGATAACTGATGATAACTATTAATAAAGATATTCGCGATATAAATTAAGTGAGAGTTCCATTACAATCTTACAGTATTTCAATACAATATTGGGTCCCATACACGGGGCTCAACAAATATATATATATATATATATATATATATATATATATATATATATATATATATATATATATATATATATATATATATATATATATATATATATATATATATATATATCTCGATTTCGTGACAGTTCCTTGATAATGTGAGAAATATCGAAAGAGCTTGGAAGTTCACTATTATTTTTTCAGAGTTGTTGTTGTGCATATTGTGGTATCACGTGTCTACTGTGACCTTATTGCATGTCCTGGTGTATATCCTCAGAAATATACATCTCTCATTATTATAATATACAACCAATGTATATTTCTCAGCGTAGGTGCAAAGTGAGATTACTTGTAATCCCTGCTTGAGGGATTATATTAATCTTGATGTAAGTGAGTTCCTGAACTGAGGATTTACTGACCCTCGTGCAGTCGACAGACTTGAAACCCATCTAACATCTTACTGGCTATAAACCTTACCACCACAACTACCACAACTGCTTTGATCATTGTACCCACAACTATCCTCACCACCACTACTACCACCATCACCACAATAACCATACCTATCATCATTACTGTCCTCGCTATCAACATTATTGTAATATTAATACCTCCACAAACATCACTATTACCACCACCACCATAATCACCATCATCACCATACCATCACAAAAAATGACGACCATCACTATTACCTCCATTCAATCATCACCACCACCACTACAACTACCACCACTTCATAACTACCACCCACACCACCACCACTACCCCTTCACCATAACCACCACCACACCATCACCACTAACACCACCACCACTCCATCTTACAATCCTCCACTCACTATACTTCACAATATCTCCACTTTAACTTCATTCAATTATTCAAGACTTAAAATGAACCTCATACTTATTGCAACAAGCTAATTACTTTTATCACACTCTAGTTAAAACAAGTTGGCTATTTTAACACAGCAACACAATACTAGCTAGATGTTACAACACAGCAACACAATACCAGCTAGATGTTACAACACAGCAACACAATACTAGCTAGATGTTACAACACAGCAACACAATACTAGCTAGATGTTACAACACAGCAACACAATACTAGCTAGATGTTACAACACAGCAACACAATACTAGCTAGATGTTACAACACAGCAAACATACATACCCCTAGCTAGATGTTACAACATAGCAACACAATACTAGCTAGATGTTACAACACAGCAACACAATACTAGCTAGATGTTACAACACAGCAACACAATACTAGCTAGATGTTACAACACAGCAACACAATACCAGCTAGATGTTACAACACAGCAACATAATACTAGCTAGATGTTACAACATAGCAACATAATACTAGCTAGATGTTACAACATAGCAACACAATACTAGCTAGATGTTACAACATAGCAACATAATACTAGCTAGATGTTACAACACAGCAACATAATACTAGCTAGATGTTACAACATAGCAACATAATACTAGCTAGATGTTACAACATAGCAACACAATACTAGCTAGATGTTACAACATAGCAACATAATACAGCTAGATGTTACAACACAGCAACACAATACTAGCTAGATGTTACAACACAGCAACACAATACTAGCTAGATGTTACAACACAGCAACACAATACTAGCTAGATGTTACAACACAGCAACACAATACAGCTAGATGTTACAACATAGCAACAAATACTAGCTAGATGTTACAACACAGCAACATAATACTAGCTAGATGTTACAACAAGCAACAAATACTAGCTAGATGTTACAACATAGCAACACAATATAGCTAGATGTTACAACACAGCAACACAATAGCTAGATGTTAATGGCTGAGTTAAAAATGTGATTTACATGAATATAATGTTACAACACAAAACACTAGCAATGTTACAACATAGCAACACAATACTAGCTGATGTTACACATAGCAACACACACACACAAAACACACACACAAAACAAAAACAAAAACACACACACATATAAACAACATGTTACATGAATATAACACACACACACACACACACACACACATACACACAACACACACACACACACACATACACACACACACATACACACACACACACAATACACACACACACACATACACACACACACACACACACACACATACACACACACAACACACACACACACACACACACACACACACACAACACACACACACACACATACACACACACGACACACACACACACACACACAATAGTACTACACAATAGTGACTACACACACACATACACACACACACACACACACACACACAACAACAGAGCAATGGTAGACACACTAGCCGAGGTAGCCAGAAGAGCCCACATGGGGAGAGCAAAGTTACTAGTTATGGGTGATTTCAATCACAAAGAGATTGATTGGGAAAACCTAGAGCCCCATGGGGGTCCTGAATCATGGAGAGCCAAGATGATGGATGTGGTACTGGAAAACCTCATGCATCAACATGTTAGAGACACTACCAGAGAGAGAGGTGGGGATGATCCAGCAAGACTGGACCTAGTATTCACCTTGAGTAGTTCGGACATCGAGGATATCACGTATGAAAGGCCCCTTGGAGCTAGTGATCATTTGGTTCTGTGTTTTGATTATATAGTTGAGCTACAAGTGGAGAGGGGAGCAGGAATAGGAAGGGAGAAACGAAACTACAAAAGGGGGGACTACACAGGCATGAGGAACTTCCTACAAGACGTTCAGTGGGAGAGAGAATTGGCAGGAAAACCAGTAAAAGAAATGATGGAATATGTGACAACCAAATGCAATGAGGCAGAGGAGAGGTTTGTCCCCAAGGGAAACAGAAGTAATGGGAAGACCAGAACGAGTCCTTGGTTCACCCAGAGGTGTAGGGAGGCAAAAAGTAAGTGTAATAGAGAATGGAAAAAGTACAGAAGACAAAGGACCCAGGAAAATAAAGAGATTAGCCGAAGAGCCAGAAACGAATATGCACAGGTAAGAAGGGAGGCTCAGCGACAATATGAAAATGATATAGCATCAAAAGTCAAGTCTGACCCGAAGCTGTTGTATAGCCACATCAGGAGGAAAACAACAGTCAAGGACCAGGTAATCAGGCTGAGAAAGGAAGGTGGGAGTTCACAATAAACGACCAAGAGGTATGTGAGGAGCTCAACATGAGATTTAAAGAAGTATTTACACAGGAGACAGGTAGGACTCCAGGAATTCAGAATAGGGAGGTATACCAACAAGTGCTGGATGAAATACACACAACCGAGGAGGAGGTGAAGAAGCTGCTATGTGAACTCGATACCTCAAAAGCGGTGGGACCGGACAACATTTCTCCGTGGGTCCTTAGAGAGGGAGCAGAGATGTTGTGTGTGCCACTAACACAAATCTTCAACACATCCATTGAAACTGGGCAACTACCTGAGGCGTGGAAGATGGCAAATGTAGTCCCAATTTTTAAGAAAGGAGACAGACACGAGGCATTAAACTACAGACCTGTGTCACTGACGTGTATAGTATGCAAAGTCATGGAGAAGATCATCAGGAGGAGAGTGGTGGAGCACCTAGAAAGACACAAGCTTATAAACGACAACCAGCACGGTTTCAGGGAAGGAAAATCCTGTGTCACAAACCTACTGGAGTTTTATGATAAGGTAACAGAAGTAAGACACGAGAGAGAGGGTGGATAGACTGCATTTTTGGACTGCAAGAAGGCGTTCGACACAGTTCCTCACAAGAGGTTAATGCAAAAGCTAAAGGATCAGGCACACGTAACAGGAAAAACACTGCAATGGATCAGAGAATATCTGACAGGGAGGCAACAACGAGTCATGGTACGTGACGAGATGTCAGAGTGGGCACCTGTGACGAGTGGAGTTCCACAAGGGTCAGTCCTAGGACCTGTACTGTTTTTGGTATATGTGAATGACATAACGGAAGGGATAGACTCAGAAGTGTCCCTGTTTGCAGATGATGTGAAGTTAATGAGAAGAATAAAATCAGTCGAGGATCAGGCAGGACTACAAAGAGACCTGGACAGGCTGCAAGCCTGGTCCAGTAACTGGCTCCTTGAATTTAACCCTGCCAAATGTAAAGTCATGAATATCGGGGAAGGGCAAAGAAGACCGCAGACAGAGTATAGTCTAGGTGGCCAAAGACTGCAAGCCTCACTCAAAGAAAAAGATCTTGGGGTGAGTATAATACCGAGCACATCTCCTGAGGCACACATCAATCAGATAACTGCTGCAGCATACGGGCGGCTGGCAAACCTAAGAATAGCGTTCCAATACCTCACTAAGGAATCATTCAAGACTCTGTATACCATATACGTCAGGCCCATACTGGAGTATGCAGCACCGGTTTGGAACCCACACCTGGTCAAGCACGTCAAGAAATTAGAGAAAGTGCAAAGATTTGCAACAAGACTAGTCCCAGAGCTAAGGGGATTGTCCTACGAAGAAAGGTTAAGGGAAATCGGCCTGACGACACTAGAGGACAGGAGGGTTAGGGGAGACATGATAACGACATATAAAATACTGCGAGGAATAGATAAGGTGGACAGAGACAAGATGTTCCAGAGAGGGGACACAGAAACAAGGGGTCATAATTGGAAGTTGAAGACTCCTATGAGTCAAAGGGATGTTAGGAAGTATTTCTTCAGTCATAGAGTTGTCAGGAAGTGGAATAGCTTAGAAAGCGACATAGTGGAGGCAGGAACCATACATAGTTTTAAGACTAGGTTTGATAAAGCTCATGGAGCAGGGAGAGAGAGGACCTAGTAGCAATCAGTGAAGAGGCGGGGCCAGGAGCTATGACTCGACCCCTGCAACCACAAATAGGTGAGTACAAATAGGTGAGTACACACACACACACACACACACACACACACACTGTTTCTGATTTAAGTGAATGACTTATAAGATGGAATCAAGTCAGATGTATCAGTGTTGGCTGATGATGTAGAACTAATTAGGAGAATACAAACAGATGAGGTCGAGTAAAATCTGGACAAACTGCAGGGTTGGTCTGAGAGGTGGCTGCTTGAAATCAACCCCGGATGTCTGAAAGCATTCCTTTATTCCCAGGAAGGTCGAGAAGTTGAATGACTCCGACGAAGAATTGGTAAAACTCCATACAAAGTTTTAAGAATAGATACGATAGGGACCAGGAGGCTATGAGAGGGTGAATCTGGCAAGCTGCAAGTTGAGAGGCGGGGCCAGGAGCTGAGACTCAACCATTGCAACCATATATAGGTGAGAATATAGGTAAGTACACACAGTACTGATATAATCTCACCAGTGACATTTCTCACTTATATTAGTAGCGACTATGTTGGTGTGGGTGTGTGAGTGTACTCACCTAGTTGTACTCACCTAGTTGTGGTTGCAGGGGTCGATTCACAGCTCCTGGCCCAACCTCTTCACTGGCCGCTACTCGGTCACTCTACCCGCTCCATGAGCTTTATCATACCTCTCCTTAAAGCTATGTGTGGGGTTGTGTTAGTGTGGGAGTGTGTTAGTGGGGGGTTGTGTAAGTGTGTTAGTGTGGGGTTGTGTTAGTGCGGGAGTGTAGGGTTGTGTTAGTGTGGGAGTGTGGGGTTGTGTTAGTGTGGGAGTGTGGGGTTGTGTTAGCGTGGGGTTGTGTAAGTGTGGGAGTGTGGGGTTGTGTTAGTGTGGGGTTGTGTTAGTGTGGGGTTGTGTTAGTGTGGGAGTGTGGGGTTGTGTAAGTGTGTTAGTGTGGGGTTTTGTTAGTGTGGGAGTGTGGGGTTATGTTAGTGTGGGAGTGTGGGGTTGTGTTAGTGTGGGGTTGTGTTAGTGTGGGGTTGTGTTAGTGTGGGGTTGTGTAAGTGTGGGAGTGTGGGGTTGTGTTAGTGTGGGAGTGTGGGGTTGTGTTAGTGTGGGGTTGTGTAAGTGTGGGAGTGTGGGGTTGTGTTAGTTTGTTAGTGTGGGGTTGTATAAGTGTGGGAGTGTGCGGTTGTGTTAGTGTGGGAGTGTGTTAGACACATGTGGGAGTGAAGTGTACTCTGAGACACACATACATCTCAAGTAACCTGGGGCTCCGAAATGCTTTACATAACAACAGCTTGTCCTCAGAAAATCCCATACATAGGGTTCCTGAAACTAAATCTCACACGTACTCATACAAATTGTGAAAACAAATAATCCAACTTAACCTCAATGTTTTCTAATGAAATAAACATCATGTCTATCCCCCAGCAGAGTTTAAACACATACTGTGTGTTGTTCATAGTTCTACTTTCTTTATGGGGAAAAAATTAGTGGAAAGGCATTGTAGGACGCTGCCCTCTTGTAAGTATACTAGAACACTATGGAGGGGCTGCCCTCCTGAGTCTGCAAGGAAGGCAGTCACCCTAGCAGATGAAGGGATAAGTACACCTCACCCTGGCCCTCTCATCCTATGATGGACCATCATCCTATGATGGACCATCATCCTATGATGGACCTGGGCACCGGAACTTGGACCATTTATCAGTCTGGGCCAGAGTGATGTACTACCCACCCGAATTATGGGAAGTAGGTTGGGTGGGAGGGTGCGGGAAGGGGCTTAGTGTGAGGGTTTAGGATGGGGAGGGGTTGGTGTGGGAGGGAGCTGGATGGTTGTAAGGTGGAGTGGTGTTGAGGGGTGTGTGGGGAGCTTACCTTCGGCTAATCTCCTGTCTGGGTTGTGGGTGGGGAGAATGTTGAGAAAGAGGAGGACCGGGAGGAGGAGAACGAAGAGGAAAAGAAGGAGGAGGAGGAAGAGGAAGAGAAGTAGAAGCCGCAAAAGTAGTAGTTGTAGTAAAAGTAGCAGTACTACTACTAGTAGTAGTAGTAGTAATTTATATTATTAACGATGAGGGCAAATAACCCAGAATAAGCCAAGGAAGCCAAGCAGTTTGGCTAATTTCCAGTGAGGTCCTGTGATCCTCTTCTCCAGGATGTGACCCACAACAACTGGCTGACACCCAGGTACCTACTTACTGTTAGGTTAACCGGGGTATTAGGTGTAAGGAAACGCCCAACTTTTCTAGTCTTTCCGGAAATGAACCCGGGTCCTGATGTGACCCAAAGGCACTACCACTTGAGCCACAAGTAAGGGTGCAACTTACCTTCAACTGACCTTCACCAGGGTTGGGGAAGGGAGTGAAGAAGGTGTTGTTGAGGGCAGGGAAGGTCACCTTCCGCTTGCCCACTGCCCACTTTATCCTCACCTGACTAATAATGGGAGGGCGGCAGTTTTAGCGCCTCTCAGCAGTCTACTTCTAGCAATTAGTTTACATTACTTGATTAAAACCACGTGTGAAGGAGAGTGATAAAGAGACATAACGAAACCATCTTCTTATGTGCAATTATCTTGCCAGGTCGCTTAAGCCATACTCACGAAATACCGCAAAAAAAGACTTACGAAAATAAAATATTTATTAGTCACACGGACAAGGAATGAGCAGCAGCAGTGCACAAGTGTCATGTTTAAGGGTTTAGATCCTCTGCTGGTGACATATACACACTAGCATTGGTGCTCTATGGCAAATGTCTTGAATTCTACAAATATGATCCTCAGTCCGTCACTTAAAAAGTCTTTGAATCTATGATTGTAAGGAGTGATATAGACACAAAGTCATTAGTCTGTTTCACAAATTGTCTTAGATTCTAGGTAGTTAAAGAGTAACATCCAGACACAATCATCACTCTGGCATGTAAAACATAATAGATTCCAATATAGATTCACACACAAGTTGTCGCGTGAAAGCTCTTGTATTTATTGTTGCTCAGTTCTGAGACACATACACACGCATCGTACTCAATCATGGGTACAAAATCGTCAACTGATTACTATTTCCATGGCATGGAGAAATGTATGTGGATCATGTTGAGTAGTGGAGATCATTAAGCACTAGGGATGATGGTCATGAAATGAGAAAGTACTCATTAGTCTGCTCATGACGGAGCCTCATACATGTGAAATATAGTACTAATGAAAGTCTCCTTTTGTTCCACGAGTCGATATACGACCTTAATTCTCAAGTGATCCACAAATTGTAAACAAATCATTAAGGCAACCTTGAGTATACACAAATTTCATGTTGTAAATATTTTTAATGAATCTGTCTTTGAATTCAGCAGTTCGAAACTTTTTGTTATTGAGCTTAAATGCAAATACCAATCAGACGTCAAGTAACTTGTAATATTTAAAATTAGTTCACCCAAAATACCTCACATTATAAGTGACGTATTTTTTGAACTTTCAAGATAGTGAAAGCTCAAAATTGTATCAGTTATAAACAAACTTCAAACCATTGGAACTTCCATGTAAGTTTTAAAAGAAATAAGATTATATATATTTTTTATTTTAATATTAGTTGAGTCAATGGTGCGTTTGGGAGTGACTGTCAGTGCAGTGGTTTTGAAGATTATTAGCATAAAGCGGCGAAGAAGCTACAGCAAGAAATAACTATAAGACCTTGCAAGATCTCTCTTTTTGTGTTGGTAGAAACGTAGCCTCAGCACTGAGTGAAACACTCAATAAGGCGTAAATAAGATACACTATGCGGCTTAAGGCATTTTATGGAGACGACGTTTCTTCTGCCAGGGACTGTATCAACTGGTAGGCGAAACGTCTTAACTATAAAATGCCATAAACCGCATGCTGTCTTATTAACATACCTCTCGTTATATAATACTGCTGATATACTCAATACAACATACAAGTTACATGAGAAAGATCTATCAGACAATACACAACCCGAACATAGAAGAATGAAACTTATGACGACGTTTCGGTACTTCTCGGACCATTCAGACAGCTGGGGGATGATCTCGTCACATGTGCAACATCTGGGTATGTCTACTTGTAGACGTTTCGCCATCCAGTGGCTTTATCAATACATGGACATAAAATGAAGACTGTAGAAATATATACAGCAGACAGTGGAAGATGAGGTAATCAGTCCTTCAGCTGGAGGATGGTCAGTATGACACTGATCATCAATAAAGTTGACAGAGGCCGTAAACTACAGCCCTTTATTGACACGCACACCACGCAAGTACGGAAAGGGTTGAAAGCCCCAATAAAAGCAGAAATACATTCCCACCCCATAAAAAAATGGCCTTCGCTCACAGAGTAATAAAAAATTTAGAATTTTACCATCCAAACTGGAGAGTTTATTTTGACAGATGTTTCAGTTGAGGAGCGAAAAAGACTATGGCTCAGTCCCCAGGCGAAGTGTGGGTGTTTCCTAATAATGTGTTGCCCTGGTCGTCTGAGAGTAAATAATGTGTTGTCCTGGTCGTCTGAGAGTAGATAATGTGTTGTTCAGGTCGTCTGAGAGTAAATAATGTGTTGTTCTGGTCGTCTGAGAGTAAATAATGTGTTGTCCTGGTCGTCTGAGAGTAAATAATGTGTTGTCCTGGTCGTCTGAGAGTAGATAATGTGTTGTTCTGGTCGTCTGAGAGTAAATAATGTGTTGTCCTGGTCGTCTGAGAGTAAATAATGTGTTGTCCTGGTCGTCTGAGAGTAGATAATGTGTTGTTCTGGTCGTCTGAGAGTAAATAATGTGTTGTCCTGATCGTCTGAGAGTAGATAATGTGTTGTTCTGGTCGTCTGAGAGTAAATAATGTGTTGTCCTGGTCGTCTGAGAGTAAATAATGTGTTGTCCTGGTCGTCTGAGAGTAGATAATGTGTTGTTCTTGTCGTCTGAGAGTAAATAATGTGTTGTCCTGGTCGTCTGAGAGTAAATAATGTGTTGTCCTGGTCGTCTGAGAGTAGATAATGTGTTGTTCTGGTCGTCTGAGAGTAAATAATGTGTTGTCCTGGTCGTCTGAGAGTAGATAATGTGTTGTTCTGGTCGTCTGAGAGTAAATAATGTGTTGTCATGGTCGTCTGAGAGTAGATAATGTGTTGTTCTGGTCGTCTGAGAGTAAATAATGTGTTGCCCTGGTCGTCTGAGAGTAAATAATGTGTTGTCCTGGTCGTCTGAGAGTAAATAATGTGTTGTCCTGGTCGTCTGAGAGTAGATAATGTGTTGTTCTGGTCGTCTGAGAGTAAATAATGTATTGCCCTGGTCGTCTGAGAGTAAATAATGTGTTGTCATGGTCGTCTGAGAGTAGATAATGTGTTGTTCTGGTCGTCTGAGAGTAAATAATGTGTTGTCCTGGTCGTCTGAGAGTAGATAATGTGTTGTTCTGGTCGTCTGAGAGTAAATAATGTGTTGTCCTGGTCGTCTGAGAGTAAATAATGTGTTATCCTTGTCGTCTGAGAGTAGATAATGTGTTGGTCTGGTCGTCTGAGAGTAAATAATGTGTTGTCCTGGTCGTCTGAGAGTAAATAATGTGTTGTCCTGGTCGTCTGAGAGTAAATAATGTGTTGCCCTGGTCGTCTGAGAGTAAATAATGTGTTGTCCTGGTCGTCTGAGAGTAAATAATGTGTTGCCCTGGTCATCTGAGAGTAAATAATGTGTTGTCCTGGTCGTCTGAGAATAAATAATGTGTTGTCCTGGTCGTCTGAGAGTAAATAGTACCTAACAAACAGTCGACTCTTGTGAGTCGTATCCTGAGCAAAAGGACCGAAGGACTCCAATGTAAGTAATCCACGATGCTCGTTTATTTTGTGTTGTCGTGGGTTCTGAACCCTCTGGGATTATTAACCCTCAGGGGGGTTATTAACCCTCCGAGATTATTAATC
>WNWK01004456.1:0-120000 GCA_009830355.1 Cherax destructor | reverse complement strand
GTGGTGGTGGTGGTGGTGGTGGTGGTGGTGGTGGTGGTGGTGGTGGTGGTGGTGGTGGTGGTGGTGATGGTGGTGGTGGTGGTGGTGGTGGTGGTGGTGGTGGATGGTGGTGGTGGTGGTGGTGGTGGTGGTGGTGATGGTGGTGGTGGTGGTGGTGGTGGTGATGGTGGTGGTGGTGGTGGTGGTGGTGGTGGTGGTGGTGATGGTGGTAGCTGTGGAATTGTTTGAAGATCTTGTTAAGGAAGGGCCAGTAGACCTGTCTCATTGCGTCTCCATTCTTAGAGATTGTGGTAATGATGATGGTTGTGGTAGTGGTAATAATGCTGGTAATGGCGGCGGCGGTGGTGGAGGTGGTGGTGGTGCTGGTCTGGTGGTGGTGGTGGTAGTGGTTGGAAAAACAATATTTAAAACGTTTTTTCACTGCAATAAAAACGCTTTGTCTCATTGTTTCGCCCTTGTATAAAAAACAATAACTTTTCGCCACATGATAAACATTTGTTCCATCGACACATGTGCACCAGCTGGACTACCGTGGTCAACACCTAGGCTGAGGGACTGATTACCTCACTTTCCACTGTCTTCTGTATATATTACCACAGTCATCAGATTATGTCCGTCTACTGTACTGATACAACCACTGGCGAAACGTCTACAAGTACTGATGTTGTACATGTGTCTAACTAATTCTTCATCTTGCCGGTATTGTACCTCATTGGTACACAACATTTGTTCCATATTCAGGACATCAAACTTGTGTTCAGTTATCACTGTACAATAAATTTACCCTTTTGGTTTCCACTACATGAATAACTTTCTGGTCTAAAAGACGGTCCCGCAAGTTTGTAAATATGTTAAGGTATACTACTTTAGTTTCCCCGTGTATGTTAAGGTATACTACTTTAGTTTCCCCGTGTATGTTAAGGTATACTACTTTAGTTTCCCCGTGAACTGTGATGGTGGGAAACTTAAACATTCGTGGCGAGTTTTCGACTTCTATCAAGAAACTCAATATTTAAATGAGACTCGTTTTACTACCTTAGGTTTTCTCAGGTGATTCCCAGAGTTAATTTCTGAACGTTGTCGGTAACCTTAGAAATAGTATTTTCCTGGAAGAAAAGGCACTGGTGTGCAGAGAGCTCTGTCACAATGGTACGCTCTATGTAGAGCTCTATCAGTGCATGAAGCGAAACTAGTTGCTGTTCTTCCCAATGTCACCGTCTCTGTACCGCCATGGATGAGTCACTGTGAGTATACATATATATGTGTATTTTGTGTATACACGTGTGTGTGTGTGTGTGTGTGTGTGTGTGTGTGTGCGTGGGAGAGCTAAAACGAATCAGGCGAAGTTTCTTGTGAAGATGAGAGCTGCTGAATCCTAAACTAAAAGCTTGCAGCTGGTCATAAAAACGCTCCAACCCTCTAAGTGCTTTCCGGAGCCCACATCTCTAGGGTATTACACGCCTCCACCACCTGCTTCACCTCTCTATACCAAGAAGAAAAACACAAGACGCAAAATTTCTTGAGATATTTCCAAGCGGTTTAACAGCGTCAACAGCGGCAGGGAAGATTTTAAGGCGTTTAACATTACGCTCGTGAGATATTATGTCTGTGTGTGGCGCTCCTCGCGTAACTTCTATTTCTTATTTGTTTAAAAAAAAAACACTTTCAACAAGCAAACGTTTTATTACTGGGACGTTTCGCCCACTGGAGGCTTTATCAAGTACATGGAATGCATAATAATAGTATAGTTTATAAGCATATGGGGAGGTGAGGGGTTACAGGGACAGGTGGGATAGGTGAGGTGCAGCCGGGATAGGTGAGGTGCAGCCGGGATAGGCGAGGTGCAGCCGGGATAGGTGAGGTGCAGCCGGGATAGGCGAGGTGCAGCAGGAAGGACTTGATTCATTTCTACTCATGAAACAATCTTGGATCTGCAGCAGCGAATTCTTATCTCGAGCGAATCTTCCTGTCATCAGACTTTCTCTGCACATGATCCTCTCCTGCGACAACACTGAGCAACAATAAGTACTTCCCGCTAGATCTACGGCAGTAGTTGTTACAAAAAGATAAGTTGTGTCTTCCTGGGTTACACAATAGAAGCGAGTGGAGAACTCTGGGGAGTTTGGGATAAATCTCCTTACGTATGTAGCCTGTGAAAGTCTTCTCTTTCGTAACAAGGTATTGGATCACGGTCACAACTGGCTATCTTTAGTGTCAAAGTTCATCTTAATAGGCTTTTTGTAAATTATAACCAATAATCCGACAAAATAATAATTTAATATCTTTAATATTAACGTGTCTTAAAAGAAGTAATATAAATACTCTCTCGTTGAAAAATACAGAATGGTACTTTTGAGTACAATAAGACAATTTATGAACATTTAGTTATAGTGACATTACCATTTTCACGAGTCGTAATTAACCATATATACACATATACCCAGGGGGTTCAATCATTGATTGAAATGTCTCACTATAGGTCGACTATATACGTACAAGACTAAATTGTACATCCGTCCTGGAATAATCACTGGCTTCGAGTACAATAATCCACCAAGTAAGAAGCTAACCTAGAGATAGAGACATTTATCAAAACATAACTTACGATCTTAACGAAGCAGGAATAAAACACACAGCTGAGATCTTCAATAGAATCTCTATAGGAGTCCTAATAGTACTCCCTTCTTACCGAATATAAGTTCGGCTCAATTCAAATCAAGACTACGGTAATATACATAATGGTCGCAGTTAAATCCACTGATTGACTTTATAACATCAGAAAAACTTGCAACCTTAGTAGATATCAAAATGTCTAAGTCCAGAACTAACTCTGTCCTTCACTGATACTCAGCGTGGCGAGAAAGAGGATCCGTCTCACCAACGGAACCCTCTGTTACCCAAAACTTGAGTCAAATCAAACTTCGAGAAGATGTTTGCAAGGCTAGAGGTAGGATGGTACTCTCTCAGGCAACGAGATGTTACCAAGGCTAGAGATAGCTGGTACTCTCTCAGGCAACGAGATGTTTGCAAGGCTAGAGGTAGGATGGTACTCTCTCAGGCAACGAGATGTTTGCAAGGCTAGAGGTAGGATGATACTCACTCAGGCAACACCGAGAGACCGATTGACTAACTATTTTACGGTAGTTAGCACAGCAGTTCCCGACTTAATTCAATAAAACACATCCTACCTATATACATAGCTAAATAATATAAGGTCATTATAAAGCAAGAAAGCTTCAGTTTAGCTATTAATGAAGATATAGACAATATAATATTAAGTGAAAATAAAAATATATACATATAATAACAAATACACCTTGGGTCCCATGCATGGGACGCAACAGTAGTTATAACTTCTCTCTTCTAGCATACCGACAGAACCTACGGCAGTGAAAGCTACTAGGCTCTAGAGCAGTGTCTTCAACCCTCCTCCTCCAAAAAGCCAATATGGCCTACGACAGTAACCATAAATCTCCACCTCCAGAGAAAGCTCTCTCCACAAAAAAGGAACTCGCTAAAGCGGTGGTCTGGTGGCTAGAGCTCTCGCTTCACACACGGAGGGCCCGGGTTCGATTCCCGGCGGGTGGAAACATTTCGACGTGTTTCCTTACACCTGTTGTCATGTTCACCTAGCAGCAAATAGGTACCTGGGTTGTTAGTAGACTGGTGTGGGTCGCATCCTGGGGGACAAGATTAAGGACCACAATGGAAATAAGACAGACAGTCCTCGATGACGCACTGACTTTCTTGGGTTATCCTGGGTGGCTAACCCTCCGGGGTTAAAAATCCAAAGAAATCTTATCTTATCTCATCCTAATAAGACCACAGGCACATCACGAGTCTACAGTATACATTGCAGTGGTTGTGATCACTTTTATGTAGGCGAAGCAGCAAAGAATTTAGACTTAGGAGCACCAATAAGCATGATGACACCCGCACAGCATGCGTAGTATAACACACGAAGTGCTTTTAAGTTGCCAAATTGCGAGTCTTATGAAAGTGCTTTATAAAAGTGGAAATATGAGGTAGAGAAAATGGTCAGTAACAAAGACCGTGAAAAGTTTCATTACCACAGAAATAATACTTACTGTCGTCTTATTACTCTCCTTATTGAATTTTGTTAACTCTGTTATGCAACCAACACACCCATACGTAATAAAACTAGCTTTATTTTCCTACTCTAAGGACTATTATGCAACAAACATACCCACATGAGATATAAACTAGATAACAAATAAAGACGGGATGTTTCGGACCGTCCTGGACTTAAACCAATAACGTTGTGGCTATGTTGAGAATTATTCCAGCTACGTTACTTCATCCTTCATCAACAACCACCTTACTTTATCTAATCTAAGAATTTGCATATTTTTAGCCTTAATTTCAGGCTCACTGGGAGAGAAGAAAATCTTTAGGAGACGAAAAAAATATTTCATATATATATATATATATATATATATATATATATATATATATATATATATATATATATATATATATATATATAATGTGTATATATATATATATATATATATATATATATTATAGTATATTATATATATATATATATATATATATATATATATATTCTTCTTCTTCTTCTTGATTCGCCGGTACTCTCCTGGCCCGGGCCTTTACCAAGTGGTGGACCGGCCTTGGCTTATTAACGAGGGGAGAAAGCTTATTAACGAGGGAGAAAGCTTATTAACGAGAGGAGAAAGCTTATTAACGAGGGGAGAAAGCTTGCTAAAGAGGGGAGAAAGCTTGCTAACGGGGGAGAAAGCTTGCTAACGAGGGGAGAAAGCTTGCTAACGAGGGGAGAAAGCTTACCAACGAGGGGAGAAAGCTTGCTAAAGAGGGGGAGAAAGTTTGCTAACGAGGGAAGACAGCTTGCTAACGAGGGGGAGAAAGTTTGCTAACGAGGAGAGACAGCTTGCTGACGAGGGGGAGAAAGTTTGCTAACGAGGGGAGAAAGCTTGCTAACGAGGGGGAGAAAGCTTGCTGACGAGGGGGAGAAAGTTTGCTAACGAGGGGAGAAAGCTTGCTAACGAGGGGGAGAAAGTTTGCTAACGAGGGAAGACAGTTTGCTGACGAGGGGAGAAAGCTTGCTGACGAGAGGAGAAAGTTACCTTGAAAGGGATTAAAGCATTAACATCTTGAGCAGAAGAAAATGTTAAATGTATTTAATAGCATAAATACTTCATGGAGGCACATGGACAGCCTGCCAGCCTGCCAGCCAGCCAGCCTGACAGCCAGCCAGCCTGCCTGCCTGACAGCCTGCATGTCAGCCAGCCTGCCTGCCTGTCTACCTGTCTGCTAGCCTTCCAGCCAGCCAGCCAGCCAGCCTGCCAGCCTGCCTGTCTGCCTGCCTTTCCTGCCTGCCTGTCTGACAGCCTGCCAGCCTGCGTGCCTGCCTGCCAGCCTGCATGCCAGCCTGTTCCCTAATACTCTCCCTCCCTCTTTTCCATCCTTCAATTCCACCCTTCCTCCAACCTACCCACCCTTCCTGTATCCCACCTAGCCATAATCCCTCCTTCCCTCCCAGACTCAATTCCTCCCCACCTCCCTCTCCCTCTCACCTCCCTCTCCCTCTCACCTCCCTTTCCCTCTCACCTCCCTCTCCCTCTCACCTCCCTCTCTCCCCTCCTCCCCCTACACCCTCACAATCTGGGGGGTGTAATCAGTGTAGGGTATTAATTAATACAGTATTATGGTGAACTGGTGGTTTAATTACCTTGCCTGGGTTCCTTGTGATTATTTTCTCAAATTGGAATCAGTCTGTCAGAAATTCATTAGATAACAATGAAAACACTTTAAATACGTATAAATAATATATTTTACGATAAATGTCTTCGGTAGAGCGAAACACAAGTCTTTCATCCGGAAATAATTGCTGTGGGAGAGAGAGAGAGAGTGTTGTTGGTGTATGGTAGCATATAGAGTAAGGTTGTGAGACTAACATACACTGCTTCAAAGACAAATTTAACTATTACAATTTAAAAAGTGATTTTAAAACTATCTGTAATAAACAGCAAGCTGCAAAAAAAGGATATAAATATTGCCTGAAATATCAACAATTACGTAGGTAAAAATCTTTGAAAATGTTTCTAAACCACAATGGCACATTATGACGGGTCGACACAAAAAGATTTAATAATAGGCTAATATCATGGGAAAATTAAATTCCAGTTTTTAATTTGTGGCGTCGCTCAGATAATATATATGATATAAATCACACTGAAATAATGTTTTTGGTAAGTATATCAGTGACGAATTGTGTGTGTGATTTTTATTATACCAGTAGTCTGAAGTGAAGACACACACACACACACACACACATTTTGGAGAGAGATGCAGTGGAGACAGAATCCATACATAGCTTTAAGAAAAGGTACGACATGGACCTAGTACCGATTAATGAAGAGGCGGGGCCAGTAGCTGTGAATCAACCCCTGCAACCATATATGGGTGAGTATAAAAAGGTGAGTACATATACATATGCACACACACACACAAACACATGCCAGGAGCTGTGACTCGACCCCTGAAACCATAACTAGGTGAGTACACATAAATTCCAGCGCAAATTGAATGATAAAAGATTAAGTTGAATACAAACAGATATTGTGGCAACAATGGAAACAATAGTGAACCAGTACACAAAAGAAACCAGAAGAACGTGAAGGAACCGGCATGAATAAACTTATCATTCACTTTAATAAAGCGAACCGGACATGCAAGGCAATGAGAACCAGTGGTGAACACTGCTGGGAATAGACTTTTGATCAAGGAAATAGAGCTGTCCTTCCCTTTCTTGAATCAAACCTGATAAATTCTCATTACCCAAGTGCTGCAAGACAGCTGTCGATTAGTACTTCTCATTTACTTTATAATATTTAGAATGAAGGGAGGTAAAGAATACAGCGGAAATAAAGATAATTACAAAACCCAGCAGAAACACTTATATTGATGAACTGGAATGATAAATCTGGAGTTTAATGTAAATGTTATGTGAAAATTATGGTGATGAGAAGCCATCATTGGTGGTAGGTAGAAGATGGTACTTCTGGTGGAAGAAATGACCGGGATGATTCCACGACTAATGGGCTTCAAGAAGCGAAGAAACGACTATGAACAACGCCAGCAATGATGGTCTTCGGGAAACGACAAGACTGATGCTGGGACTGACAATCTTCAAGACAGGACCAGACTATCAAATGAATTTCCTCTCAGTAGCACAATGTGAAACCCATCTTGTAGCAGGTGGCTGGCTGGCGTACTATATCTTGCTTTCATCTTCCTTGATACAGCGATTTACAAAACCGTCTCCTCTTTCCAGCAAAGTACCTTGATGCTGGTTGAAGGGCTCTTGATCTAATGCCTGAAATGCTGAGTAGCCTATGGGCTTTCTGATTATTATATACTTTCTAATGCAACGATTAGAAATAAAGAATTTTAATCTTGATTTCAAGGAAGTCAATTCATATATCATATATATTATCTGAGCGACCCCACAAATTAAAAACTGGAATTTATTCTATGGATTAATCTGAATGGAAACTCCTGGATACCCTGGAAGCTAGCGGAGCCTGGTGTTAAGAATGGTACATCACGGAAGCTAGCGGAGCCTAGTGTTAAGAATGGTACATCACGGAAGCTAGCGGAGCCTGGTGTTAAGAATGGTACATCACAGAAGCTAGCGGAGCCTAGTGTTAAGAATGGTACATCACGGAAGCTAGCGGAGCCTGGTGTTAAGAATGGTACATCACGGAAGCTAGCGGAGCCTAGTGTTAAGAATGGTACATCACGGAAGCTAGCGGAGCCTGGTGTTAAGAATGGTACATCACGGAAGCTAGCGGAGCCTAGTGTTAAGAATGGTACATCACGGAAGCTAGCGGAGCCTGGTGTTAAGAATGGTACATCACGGAAGCTAGCTGAGCCTGGTGTTAAGAATGGTACATCATGGAAGTTAGCGGAGCCTGGTGTTAAGAATGGTACATCACGGAAGCTAGCGGAGCCTGGTGTTAAGAATGGTACATCACGGAAGCTAGCGGAGCCTGGTGTTAAGAATGGTATATCACGGAAGCTAGCGGAGCCTAGTGTTAAGAATGGTACATCACGGAAGCTAGCGGAGCCTGGTGTTAAGAATGGTACATCACGGAAGCTAGCGGAGCCTAGTGTTAAGAATGGTACATCACGGAAGCTAGCGGAGCCTGGTGTTAAGAATGGTACATCACGGAAGCTAGCGGAGCCTAGTGTTAAGAATGGTACATCACGGAAGCTAGCGGAGCCTGGTGTTAAGAATGGTACATCACGGAAGCTAGCGGAGCCTAGTGTTAAGAATGGTACATCACGGAAGCTAGCGGAGCCTGGTGTTAAGAATGGTACATCACGGAAGCTAGCTGAGCCTGGTGTTAAGAATGGTACATCATGGAAGCTAGCGGAGCCTGGTGTTAAGAATGGTACATCACGGAAGCTAGCGGAGCCTGGTGTTAAGAATGGTACATCACGGAAGCTAGCGGAGCCTGGTGTTAGAATGGTATATCACGGAAGCTAGCGGAGCCTAGTGTTAAGAATGGTACATCACGGAAGCTAGCGGAGCCTGGTGTTAAGAATGGTACATCACGGAAGCTAGCGGAGCCTAGTGTTAAGAATGGTACATCACGGAAGCTAGCGGAGCCTGGTGTTAAGAATGGTACATCACGGAAGCTAGCGGAGCCTAGTGTTAAGAATGGTACATCACGGAAGCTAGCTGAGCCTGGTGTTAAGAATGGTACATCACGGAAGCTAGCGGAGCCTAGTGTTAAGAATGGTACATCATGGAAGCTAGCTGAGCCTGGTGTTAAGAATGGTACATCACGGAAGCTAGCGGAGCCTAGTGTTAAGAATGGTACATCACGGAAGCTAGCGGAGCCTGGTGTTAAGAATGGTACATCACGGAAGCTAGCGGAGCCTAGTGTTAAGAATGGTACATCACGGAAGCTAGCGGAGCCTGGTGTTAAGAATGGTACATCACGGAAGCTAGCGGAGCCTAGTGTTAAGAATGGTACATCACGGAAGCTAGCGGAGCCTGGTGTTAAGCATAGTACGTCATGGAAGGTAGCGTAGCCTGGTGTTAAACATGGCGCCTCCTGGAGGGAGGGCAGTGGGCTCCCAGCGGGACCAAGAAACACACACTGAGGTTCCATCAGAGACGTGGAAGGCCACTTGCCGGAATTCTAAAGGCTGGGGGCTTCCCTTCCGTCGCCGCCATAATTGAGACCATTATTCGTAGAATGGAACTATTGATTCCTCATCAAAAAAGTGCTTCCCCTCACCAGCTCAACCTTTCAGGTAAGGATATGGGAAGAGAGAGAGAGAGAGAGAGAGAGAGAGAGAGAGAGAGAGAGAGAGAGAGAGAGAGAGAGAGAGAGAGAGAGAGAGAGAGAGAGAGAGAGAGTGAAGAATAAAATGTAAGAGATATGTAGAGAAATTAGCTAGATATTTGATAGAAGAAGTTTAGCAAGAGTTAATAACAAGTATCTGAAACTAGCCAATACTTGCAGAACATCTAGCAAAGTTATAAAAGACTGCACCAATTTCCTTGCAAAAAAGCAACAACTAAAATTCACTGTCATGTTTTCCACAAAGGACACAACGTACCAAAAAAATTTATCTTAATAAATTTATCGCAGTAAGCGAGGAAATGCAATTAATTATTACACTAATAATGAAAAAATATGAATACACAGTTTCTGGTAAGGTTACACTTATACAAAGTTTCTGGGATGAGAATAATATAACAAATTATTACAGCATCTGTTAAACAGCTATGACAAATAGAAAACAAATTAGACAGACAAAAGCAAACTTTTACAAATAGTTCACGTTGGTAGATTTCCTTAAAGATTCTAAAGAAAGGCGTGCAGCCTCGTCTTTCCTCCATCTATGAAGGTCAGACCCCTGTCTGTCTCGGTTTTCAGCTTCGGTCGCCCCATAATGAAGGTACAAGGAACTCTTGTATTGTCTCCTTGAGTGGGTGGGGTTGGAGCAACATCACAATACAAAATTATTAATATCCAGCATTAGGGTAAAGAATGTAACATATTAGGAGAGAATGTGAAGGTAAACATCCATACATGAATTAAAATTTAACCGACAAAAACCTACTGCGTTGATTAAGACATTGGAACCAGGAGCTGGAGCTCTATATCACAACTACCACTACGTGGGTGTAGAGTATATACTAGAAACCAGTAAATGGTGGCATATTATGAAATTAAGAAGCTGGGCCAGGAGCCGAGTCTCGACTCTTGCAAACACAACTCGGCGAGGACAAACAGATAAGAAAAAAATGTTTACGATTGTTAAACTCTTAATACCATTTCTAATTTGCCGCCATGATGGGAATCCTGCAATCATCCATGACCTGAAGATTACCATAAGACGCTTACTGCGAAGACCAGGTGACTTGATGGTGATGTTGAGAGGCCGCCACCACCACTGCCGCCACCACCACCACTGCCGCCACCACCACCACTGCCGCCACCACCACCACTGCCGCCACCACCACCACCACTGCCGCCACCACCACCACTGCCGCCACCACCACCACTGCCGCCACCACCACCACTGCCGCCACCACCACCACTGCCGCCACCACCACCACTGCCACCACCACCACTGCCGCTACCACCACCACCACCACTGCCGCTACCACCACCACTGCCGCCACCACCACCACTGCCGCCACCACCACCACTGCTGCCACCACCACCACTGCCGCCACCACCACCACCACTGCCGCTACCACCACCACCACTGCCGCTACCACCACCACCACCACTGCCGCCACCACCACCACTGCCACCACCACCACTGCCGCTACCACCACCACCACTGCCGCTACCACCACCACTGCCGCCACCACCACCACTGCCGCCACCACCACCACTGCTGCCACCACCACCACTGCCGCCACCACCACCACCACTGCCGCTACAACCCCCACCACCACTGCCGCCACCACCACCACTGCCGCAACCACCACTGCCGCCACCACCAACACTGCCGCCACCACCACCACTGCCGCCACCACCACCACCACTGCCGCTACCACCACCACCACTGCCGCTACCACCACCACCACTGCCGCTACCACCACCACAACCACTGCCGCCACCACCACCACTGCCGCCACCACCACCACC
Organism: Cherax destructor; assembly: GCA_009830355.1. NCBI lineage: Eukaryota > Metazoa > Arthropoda > Malacostraca > Decapoda > Parastacidae > Cherax > Cherax destructor. The sequence goes on along the minus strand of WNWK01004456.1, from coordinate 108,811 downwards.
ACCACTGCCACCACCACCACCACCACGACTGCCGCCACCACCACCACCACTGCCGCTACCACCACCACCACTGCCGCTACCACCACCACCACTGCCGCTACCACCACCACCACCACCACCACTGCCGCCACCACCACCACTGCAGCCACCACCACCACTGCCGCCACCACCACCATCACTGCCACTACCAACACCACCACCACCAGTGCCGCCACCACCACCACTGCCGCCACCATCACCACTGCCGCCACCACCACTGCCGCCACCACCACCACTGTCACCACCACCACTGCCGCTACCACCACCACTGCCGCTACCACCACCACCACCACTGCCGCTACCACCACCACCACCACTGCCGCTACCACCACCACTGCCGCCACCACCACTGCCGCCACCACCACCATTGCCGCCACCACCACTGCCGCTACCACCACCACCACCACTGCCGCTACCACTACCACTGCCGCCCCCACCACCACTGCCGCCACCACCACCACTGCCGCCACCACCACCACTGCCGCCACCACCACCACTGCCGCCACCACCACCACTGCCGCCACCACCACCACTGCCGCCACCACCACTACCGCTACCACCACCACTGCCGCCACCACCACTGCCGCCACCACCACCACAGCCGCCACCACCACTGCCGCTACCACCACCACTGCCGCCACCACCACTGCCGCCACCACCACCACTGCCGAAACCACCACAGCCGCCACCATCACTGCTGCTACCACCACCACCACTATTGCCGCCACCACCACCACTGCCGCCACCACCACTGCCGCCACCACCGCCACCACCACCACCGCCATATATATCAACCCCTACTTAATACCACATACCCCAGCAACATACCACCACCGACATAGAAGCATAGTAGGACTCTCATCACCAAGCCACCAGAGCAGGACACCACAGCCTGAGTGAACACAACACAACCTGAGTGAACACAACACAACCTGAGTGAACACAACACAACCTGAGTGAACACAACACAACCTGAGTGAACACAACACAGCCTGAGTGAACACAACACAGCCTGAGTGAACACAACACAACCTGAGTGAATACAACACAACCTGAGTGAACACAACACAGCCTGAGTGAACACAACACAACCTGAGTGAACACAACACAACCTGAGTGAACACAACACAACCTGAGTGAACACAACACAACCTGAGTGAACACAACACAACCTGAGTGAACACAACACAACCTGAGTGAACACAACAAAGCCTGAGTGAACACAACACAACCTGAGTGAACACAACACAACCTGAGTGAACACAACACAACCTGAGTGAACACAACACAACCTGAGTGAACACAACACAGCAACTTCGTCACGTGCAAGACAGAATATCTGGGGATGATGTTTATCTCAGGAGATTAAAACTTGCAGTCCATAACACAGACAACAGCCATAACTGACTCACTGACTACACTGACAAGCACACACACACACACACACACACACACACACAGAGGAGGAAAAACATGCCCATACTCTTTCTCACCTACAAGGACGAAATCAATCACTCTCACGGGTCACTGACTATTGATAAAAGCGTCAACAAAGGAAAGAGACACTGGGAGCGGAAACACACACACACACACACACACACACACACACACACACACACACACACACACACACACACACACACACACACACACACACACACACTGGTGCCCTCAAAACTTAACAACTGGAATTCGACGAAATACGATTCTATTAAATATGAAGATTGTGTAATAACAATGACGTCTGCAAAAACTTTCGACAATTTAAAGTTCTTGAAAACACAACAAACAGAGGAAAGTTAAAGAGTTAGAAAAACACTGAAATAGAAGAAAGCCATGACGACCCTGCCCTTCACTCACTATTTTACACCTCCCAGGCAACATTAGACATATTGGTAAATCTCCTCACAATGTTTACTAGTAGTAAATAGGTCCTTTTTTGTTATGATCCGAATACTGTACCGCTGGGCAGGAGAACACTCACATGAGTATGAGTAGGGAGCACCTGAGGTCCAGGTGAAGGAGTTTTCACCACTCACCTGAGTAAGAGAAGGGAGCACCTGAGGGCCAGGTGAAGGAGTTTTCAACACTCACCTGAGTAAGAGAAGGGAGCACCTGAGGTCCAGGTGAAGGAGTTTTCACCACTCACCTGAGTAAGAGAAGGGAGCACCTGAGGGCCAGGTGAAGGAGTTTTCAACACTCACCTGAGTAAGAGAAGGGAGCACCTGAGGTCCAGGTGAAGGAGTTTTCAACACTCACCTGAGTAAGAGAAGGGAGCACCTGAGGTCCAGGTGAAGGAGTTTTCACCACTCACCTGAGTAAGAGAAGGGAGCACCTGAGGGCCAGGTGAAGGAGTTTTCACCACTCACCTGAGTAAGAGAAGGGAGCACCTGAGGTCCAGGTGAAGGAGTTTTCACCACTCACCTGAGTAAGAGAAGGGAGCACCTGAGGGCCAGGTGAAGGAGTTTTCACCACTCACCTGAGTAAGAGAAGGGAGCACCTGAGGTCCAGGTGAAGGAGTTTTCACCACTCACCTGAGTAAGAGAAGGGAGCACCTGAGGGCCAGGTGAAGGAGTTTTCAACACTCACCTGAGTAAGAGAAGGGAGCACCTGAGGGCCAGGTGAAGGAGTTTTCAACACTCACCTGAGTAAGAGAAAGGAGCACCTGAGGTCCAGGTGAAGGAGTTTTCAACACTCACCTGAGTAAGAGAAGGGAGCACCTGAGGTCCAGGTGAAGGAGTTTTCAACACTCACCTGAGTAAGAGAAGGGAGCACCTGAGGTCCAGGTGAAGGAGTTTTCAACACTCACCTGAGTAAGAGAAGGGAGCACCTGAGGTCCAGGTGAAGGAGTTTTCACCACTCACCTGAGTAAGAGAAGGGAGCACCTGAGGTCCAGGTGAAGGAGTTTTCATATAGAGCATCAGAGGCGCCCACCCAGTAGGCGGCTGACGGCGAGTAACCAGCACTGTAACAACAACATAACATTAAGTAACCAGCACTGTAACAACAACATAACATTAAGTAACCAGCACTGTAACAACAACATAACATTAAGTAACCAGCACTGTAACAACAACATAACATTAAGTAACCAGCACTGTAACAACAACATAACATTAAGTAACCAGCACTGTAACAACAACATAACATTAAGTAACCAGCACTGTAACAACAACATAACATTAAGTAACCAGCACTGTAACAACAACATAACATTAAGTAACCAGCACTGTAACAACAACATAACATTAAGTAACCAGCACTGTAACAACAACATAACATTAAGTAACCAGCACTGTAACAACAACATAACATTAAGTAACCAGCACTGTAACAACAACATAACATTAAGTAACCAGCACTGTAACAACAACATAACATTAAGTAACCAGCACTGTAACAACAACATAACATTAAGTAACCAGCACTGTAACAACAACATAACATTAAGTAACCAGCACTGTAACAACAACATAACATTAAGTAACCAGCACTGTAACAACAACATAACATTAAGTAACCAGCACTGTAACAACAACATAACATTAAGTAACCAGCACTGTAACAACAACATAACATTAAGTAACCAGCACTGTAACAACAACATAACATTAAGTAACCAGCACTGTAACAACAACATAACATTAAGTAACCAGCACTGTAACAACAACATAACATTAAGTAACCAGCACTGTAACAACAACATAACATTAAGTAACCAGCACTGTAACAACAACATAACATAAAGTAACCAGCACTGTAACAACAACATAACATTAAGTAACCAGAACTGTAACAACAACATAACATTAAGTAACCAGCACTGTAACAACAACATAACATTAAGTAACCAGCACTGTAACAACAACATAACATTAAGTAACCAGCACTGTAACAACAACATAACATTAAGTAACCAGCACTGTAACAACAACATAACATTAAGTAACCAGCACTGTAACAACAACATAACATTAAGTAACCAGCACTGTAACAACAACATAACATTAAGTAACCAGCACTGTAACAACAACATAACATTAAGTAACCAGCACTGTAACAACAACATAACATTAAGTAACCAGCACTGTAACAACAACATAACATTAAGTAACCAGCACTGTAACAACAACATAACATTAAGTAACCAGCACTGTAACAACAACATAACATTAAGTAACCAGCACTGTAACAACAACATAACATTAAGTAACCAGCACTGTAACAACAACATAACATTAAGTAACCAGCACTGTAACAACAACATAACATTAAGTAACCAGCACTGTAACAACAACATAACATTAAGTAACCAGCACTGTAACAACAACATAACATTAAGTAACCAGCACTGTAACAACAACATAACATTAAGTAACCAGCACTGTAACAACAACATAACATTAAGTAACCAGCACTGTAACAACAACATAACATTAAGTAACCAGCACTGTAACAACAACATAACATTAAGTAACCAGCACTGTAACAACAACATAACATAAAGTCAACACACATATCTAACTTTACATTTATAATATATTACTGAATGATGATAATTGAATAATGATACTACCACTACTACCACTATATTGCGACCCCAGAATGGGCCCCAATGTATATACCTATGTATATATTTTATGTATATTTCCATTTTCTATAATTTTATATTGCTGATATTCTCGATAATAGCTAAATCGTTAGTATCGTGTTTTATATTATTATTGGACTTATATTTGACATTATTTGACTTAGCTATGTTTATTAGGTAGGATGTAACATTATAAATTGTGCTCATGTTTGTAGTAGCTGCCTTGGAGTTGGCAAACTACCGATTAGGACACTACGCTCCTTCCTCGAGAGCACTACACAGCTGGACATCGTTGTGTCAACACCTCTCTCCTGTCTCTGCTTGTTTTCTCGCCATTTAGACTCTGTTTGGGTGGTGAGACGAAACATACTTCTCAGGACTCTATGTAACTCTGTTCACAGAGGATAGACTAGACAGTGATTTTCGACGTTTTTCTGGGTTGTGTGTCACATTGACACTCTCTGACAACTCAGGTCTCTAGCTACAGCTCCTGACCTAATTCGATAAGGCATCTGTGCACCGTCACAGTTTGGGATTGTTTATGCTGAACCTAGCTTCAGTAGAAAGGGAGATTTGTGACTGTTTTGGAGGATCTATTGATGGTCCCCAGTTAGGGTCGATTTTTCTATCTCCTGGTTCCTGACGCTGTGTTGCTGTTGCTTGTTATGTTGCTGTTCTGCGAATTGGTCATTTTACTGGTCAATCAAGCTGTTCTGATTGTCAGTTTGTTAGAGAAGCTAGCTTATGAGAAGTTCAGTCGGTCACTGGTTGAGTCGAGTCTTAGAGTTACCTGGAGCTCACTCATACACACTTATATTCATACTTGTATATATTATTGTAATTACTGACATTGTACCTGATGGTACTTTAGTGTCATTTGGATATATGTGCCCTCAGCGCAGCATTATTGTATATGAGAGCAGTGTAGGAGCTACCCTCCTAATTAACCTCCTAATTCATAACTTAATGAACATCCTGACCATATGTACATTTATTTACTTTGAAACCCTAGACTCTCACTTTGATAATAAACCTTTTAAATATATTTGGTTGGTTAGTAAACTATCAGTTGCAATCCTCTTAAGATATATAAAATGTTGGATAACTGGACCAGGATACTGACTTTGTTGCAAAAGCCCAGTAACAGGCTGGATGCTAGAAGGGCTATCCTTTCTAGTGTTCACTGGAGATGTCTATTACTAATAGATATCGTGTCATTTTGTAACACACTACTACTACTACTATTGCTGCTAATAATAATAATAATAATATAAATAAGCAATAATTCGTATTGATTATTGGTTCAAAAAGAGACATATAGATGTATTATTGCGTGGATTCCCCTACATGAGGCACCATCGTCTACACACAACATCAAAACTAGCGAGTTGTATTATTCTTCATTACAATAATGGTAAACATTACCAACACGTTGATAAATTAGACAAGTGTGCAATACCTGGTTACCTTTACTAGCGCAACATTAAAATAAAAAAAGGTATGGGTGAGGATTGAACTCGCGGCGGGTGAGTCGTAAAATTATGATTTCGTGAGTCATCTTTAAAATAAAGATACCCGAGTGTTGCACGTGTTAGTATGAAATATTAAATAATAATAATAATAATAATATCAGAAAATTCAGATGGGTGAATGTGGAGCATTTTGCATTTCTTAAAATATACTTGTAAATACGTTTACATTTTGTAAATGTAAATGATATTGCAAATTGCAAATGATATTCTCTCAGAACATTATCAGACTCAGGAACAATAAGTGCATATTTTCAAACCCCGACCAGAGTTCTACTTCAATATTTCTCTTAATATAAACAAGTTGTTATATACAATAATTGAATTACTGAAATGAAGTGATATTTGAAAAAAAAACTAGATTATCATCAAGGTGGCACGGCAAATGCAGAGAAGTACGAACCGTGCTTGAGTACGGCAAATGCAGAGAAGTGCGGACCAACATTTTATCACTGTATCCTCATCAAAAACAGCGAGATATAAAAATGAAAGATTAGAAAGAAAAGTGAATTGGAAAAGTTGTCTTTTGTTTAAGTTGCCCCTCACAACTCAGTATTATTATTATTATTATTAGTAGTAGTAGTAGTAGTAGAAGTAGTATTACTCCTCCCGCTAGGGATAAGGAAGGGACAATGGTCTGAATGAATGGGTCTGCTTTCTCGAGTGAACTCAGTTCTGCCATATTGTAATGGTTCTTGCAAGATCCTTCACTTCCTTCCTCCGACTACATTATAATTATTTTATTCACAAAATGCTCCAAACCCGTAAGTTCCATAAAGCGCCTCCAGAGGGAATCTATCAGCAAAGGGAAATAATATGAAGGGTAAAATTATGCCCTAAGATGAAGAGTCAGTGTTAAGATAAACTAATTTCGGTCAAAAAGTCTGAGATTGTTTATTTTGAAGGCAGGACTTTCCGTAAGGAGGTAATGTAAGGGAAGGAGGGCGATGAAACAGACCGGTGAGTCATTCTACTTACTCTTTGGTAAATGGTACAATTCAAGATATGACAGTTTATCTGGAGAGACCCTGGGCGCTTCTGATAGACATGTGTGTCTTGTGGAGTCAATACTCAGTCGCGTGAAAACCGTGGTTTCCAAACTCGACAGAGATGAAAAGAAGTCGACCTCGGCTGTGGTTTGATTAATAGCAGCTTCTTGTTCTCTAACCCGGATCAACGACAATGCCAAATGCTCTGAGCAACAACTGGAAAATAGTCTGAGAGGGTGTAGATCCCCGCGAGAGAGAGAGGTGCTGAGTTGTGGAAGGTCCGGAGGCGTCTGCAAGATAACTGCTCTCAACATCCAGAATGAACACAGATCCAACAAAATACCATGTCTTTATCTTGCTGAAGAAGAGACATTTACAGCGTTGTAAAGTAAATTGAGATCACAACAAAGCAAGAAATGGGAAGAGGCGCCGTATGGATAATAGCTGCAAGCTGTAGGTATAACTGCTCTGAAAGTATTATGTATATTCGGTAGTAGCAGAGATACGAGACTTCAGAAGCGACAGGAAGGACGTCCCACGTACCTGAATCATCGGTACTTTTCAAGGAAAAATAAAAAAAAATGAAAAACAGATGAACTAAAACAAATATAAGGACCGACTGAAGGAATCAGACACTGCAGGCGGGTACTGTGACTAGGAGAAAATAGTAGCTAGAATACTAGACGACCTAGAAGTGCTGTATCGTGACGCAAGCCTTGCTCCTCCTCACACGTCACAACGCAGGCAAACACGGGATAGGAAAGCAAGCAAGCAGACATAAGAATAATAAACAAGAAAGTATAGAGACCGCACGCATATTTAATTCTGCTCCATTTCTCTTGGCTTGTTTCCAAACACAAGATCAGCAACAGGTACGCCATGCCACCCTGCCTCTCAGTGCGCCATATTGTTGTTTGATAATGTATATCATGAAGCGTTAAACCCATGGGGGTCGCTCAACGCGAGGAGTGGTTACTGAGGCTTGATTCTCAGTCTGCTTAAAAAGCGGTTCGCTCTCTAAGCGTTCAGGTAAATGGTGCTGGCTTCTCTCTCTCTCTCTCTCTCTCTCTCTCTCTCTCTCTCTCTCTCTCTCTCTCTCTCTCTCTCTCTCTCTCTCTCTCTCTCTCGCTCTCTTTTTCTCTCTCTTTCTGCGTGAACGATTCTGAGTCACATTCTCGTTGTAACTCTCTTTTCTCAAGGCTCCAACACTGCCAGTGTTCTCTTGCAAGGCTCCAACACTACCAGTGTTCACCTCCGAGGCTCCAGCACTGCCAGTGTTCACCTCCGAGGCTCCAGCACTGCCAGTGTTCACCTCCGAGGCTCCAGCACTACCAGTGTTTACTTCCGAGGCTCCAGGACTACCAGTGTTCACCTCCGAGGCTTCAGCACTACCAGTGTTCACTTCCGAGGCTCCAGGACTACCAGTGTTCACCTCCGAGACTTTATCAAAAACTCTTAACAACTCTCTCATAATATTCAACTTTGAAATTCCAAAATATATAAAGAATAAATGGCATGATAGTTCCAAAGATGAATAATTCTGAATTCGAAAGAAAAATATGAAAGAATAAAGAGATAGAATTTATCCCTTTAATCAAGTATATTAGAACCGGAGGACAAGGAGTGTCCCAAATGACGTTTGGGATGTATGTAATCCCTCCCTAAATCCCTCCCTTCATCTTTCTCTCACTTTCTATTTTCCTCTCTCCCTCCTTCCCTCTTTGCTACCTAGCCTCCACCTCTCTCCCTACCATTAAATATCCCATAAATATTCCCCTTTTTAACCTTCTCTTTGAAACATTGAGATAAACACTGACAGCTAAGAGTCGACACTGAGGTGAACATTGAAGTCGACACTGAGGTAAACATTGACAGCTAAGAGTCGACACTGAGGTGAACATTGAAGTCGACACTGAGGTAAACATTGACAGCTAAGAGTCGACACTGAGGTGAACATTGAAGTCGACACTGAGGTGAATATTGACAGCTAAGAGTCGACACTGAGGTAAACATTGACAATTAAGAGTCGACACTGAGGTAAACATTGACAGCTAAGAGTCGACACTGTGGTAAACATTGACAGCTAAGAGTCGACACTGAGGTAAACATTGACAGCTAAGAGTCGACACTGAGGTAAACATTGACAGCTAAGAGTCGACACTGAGGTAAACACTGACAGCTAAGAGTCGACACTGAGGTGAACATTGACAGCTAAGAATCGACACTGAGGTAAACACTGACAGCTAAGAGTCGACACTGAGGTTAACATTGACAGCTAAGAGTCGACATTTCCTTCTAAAAATACTACTCTCGTTTCCTAACGTCATTATTCTTAAATTAAAAACCACTTAGACCAATCTAACATTTAAGTATAGAGATTAGAAGTTATAACAACTTTGTGAACTTCGCCCAGAGAGCAAAGGACGATTTATGTAAATTAGCTTGAGTGGAGGTCCGCCAACTTTTATATTATGCAAAATCTTAAACCTTCTTCGAGAGAGACTGGGAATTAAAAAGTTAGCGTGAGGGCCATCATAAAGGCATGTGGCCATGTGTGGCTCGTAACCTGTGGCCAGATGCAATCAAAACCAAGGTCTAGTAATTGCTACTACCATTGGAAATTCTTAAAAAAGAATATATATGAAGAGATTATTGAAGACGGGAAACCACGAGTATAATTCTCATCTTGTTATTACAAGCAGCAGGTAATTACACCAGTGTTCCAGGATGACCCAGCGCGTGAAGGTTGAAATCAATGTTACTGGAATCGCTGGCATGGTAGTGTTGATACATCATGCATTCAGTATTGCAGCTTAGTAAGTATGCTAGAGGAGCGCGTTCGAACCCCACACCTCAGTTATGATTCTTCTCTCTCTCTCTCTCTCTCTCTCTCTCTCTCTCTCGTCTACAAATGGTGTTGTCAAATTGAGCTCGTAATTTCAGCTACGCTAAGAAAATAATTCCCCCATCAGTTAAGTTAAGTAAATATATATATATATATATATATATATATATATATATATATATATGTATATATATATATAAATATATATATATATATATAAATAAGTATACAAGATATGATGTAGGGCGTAATGACAGTAGTTTGTTGGACTATGTATTGGTAGATAAAAGACTGTTGAGTAGACTTCAGGATGTACATGTTTATAGAGGGGCTACAGATATATCAGATCACTTTTTAGTTATAGCTACAGTGGGAGTAAAAGGTAGATGGGATACAAGGAAAATAGAATCAGTAAGTAAAAGAGAGGTGAAGGTTTATAAACTAAAAGAGGAGGCAGTTAGGGTAAGATATAAACAACTATTGGAGGATAGATGGGTTAGTGAGAGTGTAGGCAATGGGGTCGAAAATGTATGGGGTAGATTTAAAAATGTAGTGTTAGAGTGTTCAGCAGAAGTTTGTGGTTACAGGCGAGTGGGTGCAGGAGGGAAGAGGAGCGATTGGTGGAATGATGATGTAAAGAGAGTAGTAAGGGAAAAAAAGTTAGCATATGAGAGGTTTTTACAAAGTAGAAGTGATGCAAGGAGGGAAGAGTATATGGAGAGAAAAGAGAGGTTAAAAGAGTGGTGAAGCAATGTAAAAAGAGCAGATGAGAGAGTGGGTGAGATGTTATCAGCAAATTTTGTTGAAAATAAGAAAAAGTTTTGGAATGAGATTAATAAGTTGAGGAAGCCTAGAGAACAAATGGATTTGACAGTTAAAAATAGGAGAGGAGAGTTATTAAATGGAGAGTTAGAGGTATCGGGAAGATGGAGAGAATATTTTGAGGATTTGTTAAATGTTGATGAAGACAGGAAGCTGTGATTTCGTGTGTAGGGCAAGGAGGAATAACATCTTGTAGGAGTGTGGAAGAGCCAGTTGTGGGTGTAGGGAAGTTCGTGAGGCAGTGGGTAGAATGAAAGGGGTAAGGCAGCTGGGATTGATGGGATAAAGATAGAAATGTTAAAAGCAGGTGGGGATATAATTTTGGAGTGGTTGGTGCTATTATTTAATAAATGTATGGAAGAGGGTAAGGTACCTAGGGATTGGCAGAGAGCGTGTATTGTTCCTTTGTATAAAGGCAAAGGGGACAAAAGAGAGTGCAAAAATTATAGGGGAATAAGTCTGTTGAGTGTACCTGGTAAAGTGTATGGTAGAGTTATTATTGAAAGAATTAAGAGTAAAACAGAAAGCAGGATAGCAGATGAACAAGGGGCTTTAGGAAAGGTAGGGGTGTGTAGACCAAGTGTTTACAGTGAAACATATAGGTGAACAGTATTTGGATAAGGGTAAAGATGTTTTTGTGGCATTTATGGATTTGGAAAAGGCGTATGATAGGGTAGATAGGGGGCAATGTGGCAGATGTTGCAGGTGTATGGAATAGGAGGAAGGTTACTGAAAGCAGTGAAGAGTTTTTATGAGGATAGTGAGGCTCAGGTTAGAGTGTGTAGGAGGGAAGGGGACTATTTCCCAGTAAAAGTGGGCCTTAGACAAGGATGTGTGATGTCACCGTGGTTGTTCAATATATTTATAGATGGGGTTGTAAGAGAAGTGAATGCGAGGGTCTTGGCAAGAGGTGTTGGGCTAAAAGATAAAGAAGCAAATACAAAGTAGGAGTTGTCACAGTTGCTTTTTGCTGATGACACTGTGCTTTGGGAGATTCTGAAGAGAAGCTGCAGAGGTTGGTGGATGAATTTGGTAGGGTGTGTAAAAGAAGAAAATTGAAAGTGAATATAGGAAAGAGTAAGGTGATGAGGATAACAAAAAGAATAGGTGACGAAAGATTGGATATCAGATTGGAGGAGAGAGTATGGAGGAGGTGAATGTATTCAGATATTTGGGAGTGGATATGTCGGCGGTTGGGTCTATGAAGGATGAGGTGAATCATAGAATTGATGAGGGAAAAGGGTGAGTGGAGCACTTCGGAGTCTGTGGAGACAAAGAACCTTGTCCATGGAAGTAAAGAGGGAATGTATGAGAGTATAGTTATACCAACGCTCTTATATGGGTGTGAAGCATGGGTGATGAATGTTGCAACGAGGAGAAGGCTGGAGGCAGTGGAGATGTCATGTCTGAGGTCAATGTGTGGTGTGAATATAATGCAGAGAATTCGGAGTTTGGAAATTAGGAGGAGGTGCGGGATTACCAAAACGATTGTTCAGAGAGCTGAGGAGGGTTGTTGAGGTGGTTTGGACATGTAGAGAGAATGGAACGAGACAGAGTGACTTCGAGAGTGTATAAATCTGTAGTGGAGGGAAGGCGGGGTAGGGGTCGGCCTAGGAAAGGTTGGAGGGGGGGTAAAGGAAGTTTTGTGTGCGAGGGCTTGGACTTCCAGCAAGCATGTGTGAGCGTATTTGATAGGAGTGAATGGAGGCATATGGTTTTAATACTTGACGTGCTGTTGGAGTGTGAGCAAAGTAACATTTATGAAGGGATTCAGGAAACCGGCAGGCCGGACTTGAGTTCTGGAGATGGGAAGTACAGTGCCGGCACTCTGAAGGAGGGGTGTTAATGTTGCAGTTTTATAACTGTAGTGTAAAGCACCCTTCTGGCAAGACAGTGATGGAGTGAATGATGATGAAAGTTTTTCTTTTTCGGGCCACCCTGCCTTGGTGGGAATCGGCCGATGTGTTAATAAAAAAAATAAAAATATATATATATATATATATATATATGTATATGTATATCTGGTTGCCACTATTAGTATCACTACCCCCTATACCGCTACCAGCTTTCATTCCCAACAGCTGTGTGAAAAATTAATGAAAGCTGTCAGTGTGTGGAGCCTTAACACCCTGTATGTATTATCTTCTATTATGTATCCTCCCCTAGTATGTATCCTTTCCTAGTATGTATCCTTTCCTAGTATGTATCCTCCTAGTATGTATCCACCTAGTATGTATCCTCCCCAAGTATATATCCTCCCCTAGTATGTATCCTCCCATAGTATGTATCCTTCCCTAGTATCTTCCCCTAGTATGTATCCTCCCCAAGTATGTATCCTCCCCTAGTATGTATCCTCCCATAGTATGTATCCTCCCCAAGTATGTATCCTCCCCTAGTATGTATCCTCCCATAGTATGTATCCTTCCCTAGTATCTTCCCCTAGTATGTATCCTTCCCTAGTATCTTCCCCTAGTATGTATCCTTCCCTAGTATCTTCCCCTAGTATGTATCCTCTCTAGTGTGTATCCTCCCCTAGTGTGTATCCTCCCCTAGTATGTATCCGCCTTAGTATGTATCCTCCCCTAGTGTGTATCCTCCCCTAGTGTGTATCTTCCCCTAGTATATATCCTTCCCTAGTATCTTCCCCTAGTATGTATCCTCTCTAGTATGTATCCTCCCCTAGTGTGTATCCTCCCCTAGTATGTATCCCCCCTTAGTATGTATCCCCCTTAGTATGTATCCTCCTCTAGTGTGTATCCTCCCCTGGTATGTATCCTCCCCTAGTATGCCATCGCATTGATCACCTTCCACTGTATGTATTCAGCACTTTAATCAAGCCTCGACAGTTCAGAAACTTTCAGAGCTCAGAATCATTATTGTTTAAAATTATGAAGAGGTAAGTGACATTAATGAAAAAGAGGCATAGTATTTTTTCAGTGGCCATATTATGTACAGTGTTGCAGGCACCACTTTACACACACACACAATAATGATATAAATGAAGTAGTCGAGGCAGACTCCACAGCTTCAAGAGTATATACGACAGGACTCCACCCACAAACTTCACCATGACGTTAGGATAGAGTGAACCTGGAGCCGAGATTTAAGCCTAGCAAAACAAAGAAAGGTATATGGAGGGGAGAGACAGTGATGAATCTCTCCTCATCATGTTTACATGGAGGGGAGAGACAGTGATGAATCTCTCCTCATCATGTTTACATGGAGGGGAGAGACAGTGATGAATCTCTCATCATGTTATTGAACATTTGATCAGATTAAAGCTGTGCAACATGAGGCAGCTTAATAGATAGCCAACATTTTGTATATAATTCTCGCTGATTTGCTGGTATTATAAGCTAGGAACGAGTTGATAATGTGTCCGTTTCGGAATTCGGCTTTTTAGTGGTGGGCGAGCGAGCGAGTGTGACTGACAGTGTGATAGACAGTGTGACAGTCAGTGTGAAAGTCAATCAGTTTCTATCACCCAGGAGTCAAGTCCCATGGAAGTAACGTTGTAACGCAAGAAAGAACAGAGAAGACAAAGTTGAACACAGGTATACATACTCGAGGGGACGTGGAAACTGAGGTCTCAGACGAGCCACAGGTAAAAGAAAACTCTTAATCTCAATGGCAAACGGGAACTGAAGGAACTGTGAACGTTAAAACCATACACAGCTTCAATGACAGGCATGATAGCGACTGCATCATTCTCACTGTATTCACAGCAAAGCTGTAAATACGTTAGAGTCATACAACACCCGGGATATACGAGGTAATCACTTTTGAGATATGAATGTATATATATATATATATATATATATATATATATATATATATATATATATATATATATATATATATATATATATATATATATATATATATATATATATATATATATATATATATATATATATATATATATATATATATAGTGGGATTTAATTAATTATATCAATAACAGTAAAATATTTGTGATAGCTTAAGTGAAAATTCAACAGGTAATTAAAGATTATATAAGGTTGCAAGCGGGATGGTCTTTGATCTTGTGAGCTGACGACTGAGAAAAGTAATTGGGTTTTGATGGCGGAAATGAGACGAGAAGCCGTAGTGATGATGAGAAAAATCCAGAGACATTGTTGACCAACAGACTGGAGGGACGTTCCTACTCATCTGAGGGACACCTTTGTCACTAGAATCCTGTCAATGTGTCTGTCAGGGGAGTTCTGTCAAAGTGTGTCTGTCAAGGGAGTTCTGTCAATGTTTCTCAGTCAGAGCAGCTTTCTCAAGGTGTCTGTTAGAAAAATCCTGCCAATGACTCCGACACAGGATTCCTGCCACAGTGTCCTTCAGTGTTGTTCTATGAATGTGTTATGACACAGAAGTTCCATCAGGTTGTATCATCAGAATCCTGACAGGAGGAATCCTGTTAGTCTCTGTAGGGAGAATCCTGTTAGTCTCTGTAGGGAGAATCCTGTTAGTCTCTATAGGGAGAATCCTGTTAGTCTCTGTAGGGAGAATCCTGTTAGTCTCTGTAGGGAGAATCCTGTTAGTCTCTGTAGGAGAATCCTGTTAGTCTCTGTAGGGAGAATCCTGTTAGTCTCTATAGGGAGAATCCTGTTAGTCTCTGTAGGGAGAATCCTGTTAGTCTCTGTAGGGAGAATCCTGTTAGTCTCTGTAGGGAGAATCCTGTTAGTCTCTGTAGGGAGAATCCTGTTAGTCTCTATAGGGAGAATCCTGTTAGTCTCTGTAGGGAGAATCCTGTTAGTCTCTGTAGGGAGAATCCTGTTAGTCTCTATAGGGAGAATCCTGTTAGTCTCTGTAGGGAGAATCCTGTTAGTCTCTGTAGGGAGAATCCTGTTAGTCTCTGTAGGGAGAATCCTGTTAGTCTCTGTAGGGAGAATCCTGTTAGTCTCTGTAGGGAGAATCCTGTTAGTCTCTGTAGGGAGAATCCTGCGAAAGTCTGTGGTAGGAATCCTGCCAAAAACAACACAGTCTCAACACACTCTTGCCTCCCATGTGAGACTTGCGTCGCCAGGGACGAGGGGAAGAAACAAGTAAAGCTCAACACAAGGACCATGAGCCAGCTGAACTCGACAAGTGTCAGCCTGTAGCTGCTGACACGACGAGTGTCTGACGCAGCTGACACCACGGTGCTTCATGTTGGCTGCTACTATGAACAGAAAGAAAATATAATATTTTCAATTTTATTTTCCTTTGTCAGAAACAAGAATTACATTATATACAGAAAGAGGGAGAGGGAGCGAGAGAGAGAGAGAGAGAGGAGAGAGAGAGAGAGAGAGAGAGAGAGAGAGAGAGAGAGAGAGAGAGAGAGAGAGAGAGAGAGAGAGAATAACTTAAGAATGTGAGATCTCTATCTAGGTTATCTCTCGAAGAAAGCTAAAGTACTGTGTTTCTACCTCTACTTCTGTCTAAACAAATGAGGTTAGGATACCAAAACAGAAAGACAAAGAGACAGAGAGAGAGACAAAGAGACAGCGAGACAGACAAAGAGACAGAGAGAGAGACAAAGAGACAGAGAGAGACCAGTGAGTTTCATAGTCTGCCTGGAGCTATAAAGTCACTCGGAATAGACGTGGACCTAAAAATGTCAGGGCCCGTGTTTGTGAGGGACCTTCAGGGCTCCACGCTGTGATTACATCTCCCCAGCCCTGTGTTGTTGTAATGTGTGTGTGTATGTGTGTGTGTGTGTGTTAGTTAGTTACCATTTTGTCCTAGGCACATGTCGATTAGACACTAGGCCTGTTGAATATATGTGTGTGTGTACTCACCTATTTGTGGTTGCAGGGGTCGAGTCATAGCTCCTGGCCCCGCCTCTTCACTGATTGCTACTAGGTCCTCTCTCTCCCTGCTCCATGAGCTTTATCAAACCTCGTCTTAAAACTATGTATGGTTCCTGCCTCCACTACGTCACTTTCTAGGCTATTCCACTTCCTGACAACTCTATGACTTAAGAAATACTTCCTAACATCCCTTTGACTCATAGGAGTCTTCAACTTCCAATTGTGACCCCTTGTTTCTGTGTCCCCTCTCTGGAACATCTTGTCTCTGTCCACCTTATCTATTCCTCGCAGTATTTTATATGTCGTTATCATGTCTCCCCTAACCCTCCTGTCCTCTAGTGTCGTCAGGCCGATTTCCCTTAACCTTTCTTCGTAGAGCAATCCCCTTAGCTCTGGGACTAGTCTTGTTGCAAACCTTTGCACTTTCTTCTCTCTCTCCCTCTCTCTTAGAACAATGTTTTTTTTTCATTAAGAAAAACTGTTTGCGATAACATATTTACAGTTGCCGAAGCAAAAGTACACCTGTCTGGTCAGCTCACTACCTGGAGGCCACCAGGCTGGTCATCTCACTACCTGGAGGCCACCAGGCTGGTCAGCTCACTACCTGGAGGCCACCAGGCTGGTAAGCTCACTACCTGGAGGCCACCAGGCTGGTCAGCTCACTACCTGGAGGAAACCAGGCTGGTCAGCTCACTACCTGGAGGCCACCAGGCTGGTCAGCTCACTACCTGGAGGCCACCAGGCTGGTAAGCTCACTACCTGGAGGCCACCAGGCTGGTCAGCTCACTACCTGGAGGAAACCAGGCTGGTCAGCTCACTACCTGGAGACCACCAGGCTGGTCAGCTCACTACTTGGAGGCCACCAGGCTGGTCAGCTCACTACCTGGAGGCCACCAGGCTGGTCAGCTCACTACCTGGAGGAAACCAGGCTGGTCAGCTCATTACCTGGAGGCCACCAGGCTGGTCAACTCACTACCTGGAGGCCACCAAGCTGGTCAGCTCACTACCTGGAGGCCACCAGGCTGGTCAGCTCACTACCTGGAGGCCACCAGGCTTGTCAGCTCACTACCTGGAGGCCACCAGGCTGGTCAACTCACTACCTGGAGGCCACCAGGCTGGTCAGCTCACTACCTGGAGGCCACCAGGCTGGTCAGCTCACTACCTGGAGGCCACCAGGCTGGTCAGTTCACTACCTGGAGGCCACCAGGCTGGTCAGTTTACTACCTGGAGGCCACCAGGCTGGTCAGTTCACTACCTGGAGGCCACCAGGCTGGTCAGTTCATTACCTGGAGGCCACCAGGCTGGTCAGTTCACTACCTGGAGGCCACCAGGCTGGTCGGTTCACTACCTGGAGGCCACCAGGCTGGTCAGTTCACTATCTGGAGGCCACCAGGCTGGTCAGTTCACTACCTGGAGGCCACCAGGCTGGTCAGCTCACCACCTGGAGGCCACCTGTCTGGTCAGCTCACTACCTGGAGGCCACCAGGCTGGTCAGCTCACTACCTGGAGGCCACCTGTCTGGTCAGCTCACTACCTGGAGGCCACCAGGCTGGTCAGTTCACTACCTGGAGGCCACCAGGCTGGTCAGCTCACTACCTGGAGGCCACCTGTCTGGTCAGCTCACTACCTGGAGGCCACCTGTCTGGTCAGCTCACTACCTGGAGGCCACCAGGCTGGTCAGCTCATTACCTGGAGGCTCACAGGCTGGCCAACTCACGTCATTGTTCCAGCCAGATATTATGAGTGTCCTCCACGTATAATGAGGTGGAATATTTTAATACTTTTGTATCTCGCTGAAAGAGGAATTTCCACCTTTTTTAATAATGATGACCTTAATTAGGAATAAATTGCCTCTGTCATGTCACATAAAAAGTCGTAGGAAATATACAAGAAAATGTGTTACATTTGGAGAGAACACTGAATGTGACTGGTGTGAATGTAACTAGTGTGTGAATGTGACTGGTGTGTGAATGTGACTGATGTGTGAATGTAACTAGTGTGTGAATGTGACTGATGTGTAAATGTGACTGGTGTGTGAATGTGACTGGTGTGTGAATGTAACTAGTGTGTGAATGTGACTGGTGTGTGAATGTGACTGATGTGTGAATGTAACTAGTGTGTGAATGTGACTGGTGTGTGAATGTGACTGATCTGTGAATGTAACTAGTGTGTGAATGTGACTGGTGTGAATGTAACTAGTGTGTGAATGTGACTGGTGTGTGAATGTGACTGATGTGTGAATGTAACTAGTGTGTGAATGTGACTGGTGTGTGAATGTGACTGATGTGTGAATGTAACTAGTGTGTGAATGTGACTGGTGTGTGAATGTGACTGATGTGTGAATGTAACTAGTGTGTGAATGTGACTGGTGTGTGAATGTGACTGGTGTGAATGTAACTAGTGTGTGAATGTGACTGGTGTGTGAATGTGACTGATGTGTGAATGTGACTGGTGTGTGAATGTGACTGGTGTGTGAATGTGATTGGTGTGTGAATGTAACTAGTGTGTGAATGTAACTAGTGTGTGAATGTAACTAGTGTGTGAATGTAACTAGTGTGTGAATGTGACTGGTGTGTGAATGTAACTAGTGTGTGAATGTGACTGGTGTGTGAATGTGACTGGTGTGTGAATGTGACTGGTGTGTGAATGTAACTAGTGTGTGAATGTGACTGGTGTGTGAATGTGACTGGTGTGTGAATGTGACTGGTGTGTGAATGTAACTAGTGTGTGAATGTAACTAGTGTGTGAATGTGACTGGTGTGTGAATGTAACTGGTGTGTGAATGTGACTGGTGTGTGAATGTGACTGGTGTGTGAATGTGACTGGTGTGTGAATGTGACTGGTGTGTGAATGTGACTGGCCTCTAAATCCTATTTATCTCCGAATTAAACTGGTATTTAAATCCCAGTATTTCCTCAATCCTATTCGTTTCTGAATGCCAATGATTTCTGATTCCTTTTCATTTCTCACACCCACTGGTTTCTAAATCCTATTCGTTTCTGAATGCCAATTGTTTCTGAGTCGTATTTGTTTATGACTTCCACTGGTATCCGAATACAACTAGATTAAATCCGACTGGTCTCTGAGCCGACCTGGTCTGTGGACCGACCTGGTCTGTGGACCGACCTGGTCTGTGGACCGACCTGTTCTGTGGACCGACCTGGTCTCCGAGGTACTCCCTATTCAACGCCATTATATAATTTCTTTCCCTGGGAAGACCCGTGACCATGAGATTTAAGCCGAAGCTGAGAGCTAAGATATATATGTATTGTGATTTTCTGGCGGTTCAGAAAACTGTCATAGTTTTGGTTCTAAGTTTTAGGTTCATATCACATATTATTATTATAAGGTCTCAAATATTAGGTTCTATCTGGCTAGAAGGTTCTATCTGGCCAGCAGATACAATTCATATGGACAGTGGGCTATCAGGAGCAATTATCTGGCCAGCAGGCGCGATTATCCTGCCTGAGGTAAGCTCGATTATCCTGCCTGAGGAAGGCTATTATCCGTCCTAAAAGAAAGTGGGAAAAAACACAAAAACTGACAGAAAAAATATTGTAAACAAAGTAAACACAAGAACTCTTGTGCCCAGCAGCAACAAACTGACCCATGTAAACTGCCAACCTTCAGTGAGGCAGATCATTAAGTCACTCTTGCTGCTAGGTCCACTAAGTTAGCCTTGCTGCTATACCCAATAAGTCACTCTTGCTACTATGCCCACTAAGTCATTCTAATAGAAGAGAGGAGCTTACGACGACGTTTCGGTCCGACTTGGACCATTTACAAAGTCACACTAACAAAAAGGAGAGAAGGAGGGAGTATATATAGGCCAGCAGACAGGAACGAGACAAGAGAGGAAGTAGGAAAGGACGAAGAGAGGTAGTGGTAGTAGTAGTGGAGTCAGTCAAATACTAAGAAAGAGGAGCACTATAAGGGAGCTAGGGGAGCACTGCAAGGGAGCTAGGGGAGCACTGCAAGGGAGCTAGGGGAGCACTGCAAGGGAGCTAGGGGAGCACTGCAAGGGAGCTAGGGGAGCACTGCAAGCTCCCTTGCAGTGCTTCTCTTCTTGTTTTGACTCGCCTTCCCTTATTACTACTACTGTACATCCTCTCTGTTCCGTCCCTGTCTGCTGGCCTATGATTAAACTCCTCCTTCTCACTTTGTGTTAGTGTACTAGCTAATAGTGGTCAAGAACAAGGTAACTAAAGTCGGATAGCAAAAGCTCTCTCCTACTTTGATGCAAGGTATTTGTGATAGAAAAGTGACTTAGTGGGTATAATAACAAGGGTGACTTAGTGGGCATACAAACAAGGCTAACTTAGTAGGCATAGAAACAAGACTAACTTAGTGGAATAGCAACAAAGATGACTTAGTGTGGTATAGCAACAAAATGACTTAGTGGACATAGCAGACAAGAGTGACTATTGGGTATAGCAACAAGGCTAACTTAGTGGACCTAGCAACAAGAGTGACTTAGTGGTATAGCAACAAGGCTGGCTCAGTGTGTATAGCAACAAGGCTGACTCAGTGTGTATACAACAAGGCTGACTCAGTGTGTATAGCAACAAGGCTGGCTCAGTGTGTATAGCAACAAGGCTGACTCAGTGTGTATAGCAACAAGGCTGACTCAGTGTGTATAGCAACAAGGCTGACTCAGTGTGTATAGCAACAAGGCTGGCTCAGTGTGTATAGCAACAAGGCTGACTCAGTGTGTATAGCAACAAGGCTGACTCAGTGTGTATAGAACAAGGCTGACTCAGTGTGTATAGCAACAACTGACTCAGTGTGTATAGCAACAAGGCTGACTCAGTGTGTATAGCAACAAAGGCTGACTCATGTGTATAGCAACAAGGCTGACTCAGTGTGTATAGCAACAAGGCTGACTCAGTGTGTATAGCAACAAGGCTGACTCAGTGTGTATAGCAACAAGGCTGACTCAGTGTGTATAGCAACAAGGCTGACTCAGTGTGTATAGCAACAAGGCTGACTCAGTGTGTATAGCAACAAAGGCTGACTCAGTGTGTATAGCAACAAGGCTGACTCAGTGTGTATAGCAACAAGGCTGACTCAGTGTGTATAGCAACAAGGCTGACTCAGTGTGTATAGCAACAAGGCTGACTCAGTGTGTATAGCAACAAGGCTGACTCAGTGTGTATAGCAACAAGGCTGACTCAGTGTGTATAGCAACAAGGCTGACTCAGTGTGTATAGCAACAAGGCTGACTCAGTGTGTATAGCAACAAGGCTGACTCAGTGTGTATAGCAACAAGGCTGACTCATGTGTATAGCAACAAGGCTGACTCTAGTGGTATAGCAACAAGGCTGACTCAGTGTGTATAGCAACAAGGCTGACTCAGTGTGTATAGCAACAAGGCTGGCTCAGTGTGTATAGCAACAAGGCTGACTCAGTGTGTATAGCAACAAGGCTGACTCAGTGTGTATAGCAACAAGGCTGGCTCAGTGTGTATAGCAACAAGGCTGACTCAGTGTGTATAGCAACAAGGCTGGACTCAGTGTGTATAGCAAAAAGGCTGACTCAGTGTTTATAGCAACAAGGCTGGTTCAGTGTGTATAGCAACAAGGCTGGCTCAGTGTGTATAGCAACAAGGCTGACTCAGTGTGTATAGCAACAAGGCTGACTCAGTGTGTATAGCAACAAGGCTGACTCAGTGTGTATAGCAACAAGGCTGACTCAGTGTGTATAGCAACAAGGCTGACTCAGTGGGTATAGCAACAAGGCTGACTCAGTGTGTATAGCAACAAGGCTGGTTCAGTGTGTATAGCAACAAGGCTGACTCAGTGGGTATAGCAACAAGGCTGACTCAGTGTGTATAGCAACAAGGCTGGTTCAGTGTGTATAGCAACAAGGCTGACTCAGTGGGTATAGCAACAAGGCTGACTCAGTGTGTATAGCAACAAGGCTGGCTCAGTGTGTATAGCAACAAGGCTGACTCAGTGGGTATAGCAACAAGGCTGACTCAGTGTGTATAACAACAAGGCTGCTCAGTGTGTATAGCAACAAGGCTGACTCAGTGTGTATAGCAACAAGGCTGACTCAGTGGTATAGCAACAAGGCTGACTTAGCTGGTAAAGCGTTGAGGCTGACTTAAAGGATGCAGCAACAAGGGAGGATAAAAAGAGGATTACCGGGAATGCTTGACATTGTCAGCTCTAGCTAACGCCAGACAACGGAGAAATGGGTGTGTAGTTGGTAACTGCAGACGAAGGGGGAGGAGGTTCTGAGAGTAGTGGATCAATGACGGTAAGGGAGGAAGAGGAGGAGGAGGAGGAGGAGTGAGGACAATTAGGGGTGGTAGGGGAGTGTTAAGGACATAAGGTGTATGTCATATAGGGAAAGAAATGAGTGAATTTCTGATGGTGTCACTGACTTTAGAAAACTGTTCCATCATACAAAGCATATTGCTTAGAGATAGATAGATAGAGATAGAGAGAGAGAGAGAAAGAGAGACAGACTGAAGTCCTCGTAGGTTTTGATATGAACGACAAATTGTGAACAGATTTTTTGGAAATGGTAAATTTTTGTTTATGTCTGAAGACACCGACGGGGCAAGGCGAGCGAGGGACCATCCATGTAATTGGCATTTGCTAGAAAAAAAAATATAAATTACATGGATTCAGAAGTATTAAGTGATAACTTTCTTTCAGAAATATATTGTTGTAAGAAGTAATGTTGAAGGAGCATTGAAAAGATATTCCTTAATAAACAGAGTGGAAGATGTTACTTAAAAGGGCACAAATGAAACTAATGTGACATTTTATTGTGGCAACGTTTCGCTCTCCAGGAGCTCTGTCAAGACGGCTTGAGAAAGCTCCTGGAGAGCGAAACGTTGCACAATAAAATGTCACATTAGTTGCATTTGTGTCCTTTTACTTAACATATTATCGGTAATTCTACCAACATTATTACCAAGTGGAAAATAGTCGAAGTGAAATTATTTCAGAATTTACTAACATTGGATACAACTAACATAAGCTTAAGTCCCTGTCACTAAAAATTATCAATTTAAAAAAAAAAATAGGTAATATCCTACAAGAATTTTTAGGGAAATTATTAGTACACGTTGTACTAAGCTAGGATTGTACATATGTTACTAGGTACAATAAATGTACTTATGTGTACTTGTGCCTAAATAAACCTACAAACCTCTGAGTTCAGCAATGGTCCTTAATACCAAAAGCAAATTTACAATAAAACTATGAATTTAGATCGATAAACAAAAACGAAAATTCTTTTACAGTGATTTTATTCTTTCCGCTTTCAAATACTTTTGAAAGTTGCTTCAGTAAGTTGTAATATGGATGAGCTTAAACCATCAACTGGAATATATCTTAATGTCACGGGATATATTCGCTGAGAAGAGTATACCCATTTAAGGGATTAAAGTATTCTTGTCTGGTGGTGACAAGGTTATCTTGTAGCCGTAATGACCCTCTAGTAGTCGATACGCTTTAAACCCCATTAACAAACACTTTTATGCCGATTTTCTATCAGTAGATGTACTGGGAAGTGCTTGTAGCAATTATAAAATAAATATTTTCTCTGAGTGTGTTTGGGAAAGAAGAAAGAGAGAAGAGGAGGTGGAACCTGTGAGGGAAGCAGAGAGAGAAGAAACGAGGAGGTAAGACCTGTGAAGAAGGCAGGAAAAAAAAACAATAAGGGAGAGAGAGAGAGGTGGGACCTCGTCACTATGTCGAGAGAGAAAATTAGCGAGCAGCAAGGGCCACTTCTCAGCCTTGATCAGTGTCCTATTACTCGTGATGCACAACCTCTTACACCCTGCCCACCCTCTCCCACCTTCTTCCACCCTGCGCTACTTTCCTGGTTAGAGGCTCATGCAGCAGGCTACTTCCTGGTCTGAGACTCATGCAGCAGGCTACTTTCCTGGTTAGAGGCTCATGCAGCAGGCTACTTCCCTGGTCAGAGACTCATGCAGCTGGCTACTTCCCTGGTCAGAGACTCATGCAGCTGGCTACTTCCCTGGTCAGAGGGTGACAATGATATCACCCAGGTGATATGTATTCCACCAGGAGATAAATCTCATATATATTATTCATACAGTTCAATCAACCTTACGCAAATGCAGATTAGTACCAATAATAATATCATTAACCATAACTATTACCAATAGTTCACATTCTGAGCAGAATATAATAAAAAACTAACTATATAGTAACTACTTAACAAAGGTGATCACAATCAGCCGTATGGTTAAAGATCACTGGTTTTTTTTTTTTTTGTTATTCCTCCCAAACAAAAAATATTTGGCAGAAGCCCAAATAAATGTGCATTAGAGTATATCTTTCTTCTTGACACATGCAACAAGTTCTGTAAGGTTCGACAGAACGTGGGTGTTTGGTACTCATGCAGCAGGAATGCTCACTACGACACGATTTCTCTGCACATTGAGGCTCAAGGACATACACCTCACTTGTAGCTCCTGCAATATGTCTGAGTGTGTGATTTATGTCGTGCAGCTGAGTGTTAACACGTTGTATGTGTCTGTTCACTGCTTCTTTCATGCTTCCTGTACCACCCTCCCAGGCCACTTGCAGCCCCTTTTCAAGCTTCCAATAGCTCTTCAAGCTTCCTATAGCCCTTCAAGCTTCCTATAACTCTTCAAGCTTCCTATAGCTCTTCAAGTTTCCTATAGCCCTTCAAGCTTCCAATAGCTCTTCAAGCTTTCTATAGCCCTTCAAGCTTCCTATAGCCCCTTCCTCCCTTCCAGGCTAACTGTGGCCACTCTCAGTCGCTATTGAGGGAAAAATAAAATAATAGACAAAACAAGTGGAAGTGTGTAATAAGATTCAGTGGAAAGAGAAGCTTCTCAATCCCGAGTTGGTCTCCAGCGCTCACCTGCTGACGTGAAGAAGAGTAATGAGTAGCTTCTATTTTTGAACACGTCTGCTCCTTCCGCATTTCTTTAATTTCATCCTTTTATTTCTCTTAATATTCCACTTAATCTCTCCTCTTTTCTCCATGCTCTTTCCCTCTTTCTAGTCCTCCAATTCATCAGTCTGATCCAGTAGAAGTCTTTCTCTTCCACATCCATTTATCTCTCCGCCTCCTCCTGTTTTTTTTCTTCCCATCCATCAATCCCTCATGGTACGACTATTTATCTGCCTTCACCTGTCTTCCTTTTCCTCTCTTTCTCCGCCTCCTCCTTCAGATCTCTCAGGGTCATTTACAATGGACATAAATCTACCATTAATGACGACTTGTCTGAGTCACTATATGTCTTGAAGAAACGCCATTTTTACCACCAAGGACGTCTCGAGAATTCTGAATCGTCAACACTAAAAGCATCAGTCACTTATACTGAACGACGGGTGACAGCATCCAGGCTCTGTGTTGTGGCTGCTCCTCACATCATGCTTGTAAAACGGCAAATTTTAACACTATATTTTCATAAACTCACCAAATACTCATACGTGTAACATAAATAATCAGACGTGTAACACGATCAGACGTGTAACATAAATAATCAGACTTGTAACACGATCAGACGTGTAACATAAATAATCAGACGTGTAACACGATCAGACGTGTAACATAAATAATCAGACGTGTAACATAAAAATCAAACGTGTAACATAAATAATCAGACGTGTAACATAAACAATCAGACGTGTAACATAAATAATCATACGTGTAACATAAATAATCTGACGTGTAATACAATCAGATGTGTAACAAAAATAATCAGACGTATAACACAAATAATCAGACGTGTAACATAAGTTTTTTATTTGGTTATTTGACATTAAAACTATGTTTTTTCGTTTATGAGAAAAAGACGCACATTTTTGCCTTTTGGGGACATTTTATGGATAATGTAAGAGAAGAAACATTACGAAACATTTTTATATTATATCAAAATTATTATGATTTTTTCGATAAAAAATTGTTGAATTTTTTTTTTTTTGATAACACGAAATTATTATTTTTTGCTCTGAAGAGAAGATAGTATTACAGACGTTTTGTTTTATAGAATCAGATACTTTGCTGTATCTTCAGGTGCTGCTGTATCCTCCTCAGGTACTACTGTATCCTCAGGTGCTACTGTATCCCGCTCAGGTGTTGCTGTATCCTCCTCAGGTACTACTGTATCCTCCTCAGGTGCTACTGTATCCCGCTCAGGTGTTGCTGTATCCTCCTCAGGTACTACTGCATCCTCCTCAGGTGCCACTGTATCCCGCTCAGGTGTTGCTGTATCCTCCTCAGGTATAGCAACACCTCAGGTACTACTGTAATCAGGTGTTGCTGTATCCTCCTCAGGTGCCACTGTATCCTCTTCAGGTGCTACTGTATCCTGAATCCATACAGTTGTATTATCAGTGGGTACTGCATTTCTCGTCAGGTAACGCAATATTTTGTTCAGGTAACGCTGTATTGCACTCATATACAAGTTTATCCTGGCCAGGTGCTGCTATATCTGTATCCTGACTAGGAACAGCCATTTCATAACAAAGTACCACTGTATCCTGACCAGGAACAACCATTTTCTTGACCAGTTACCATTGTATCCTGACCAGGAACAACCGTTTCCTAACCAGGTACCACTGTATCCTGATCAGGAACCACTATCTTGACCAGGCACCACTGTATCTTGACCAGGCACCACTGTATCTTGACCAGGCACCACTATATCTTGACCACGCACCACTGTATCTTTACCAGGCACCACTGTATCCATCTCAGGTACCCACTTTCGTCCAGTGGTCTAACACAATACACAAGGCAAACACTTTCAGGAAAGTCTAGAAAATTCAACCAATTTCCCTTTTCAAAAAGAAATTGGTGCAACTCTCATTTTCCTGGGATCAGACCAGATTACCTCCTACTTCTGAGGCAGTGCACAGCTCCAACGGCTTTAGTGTTTACCCAAGAACAGCGAGATCGGTGAGCCTTACACCGAACTGTATTTTATACAAGAAGTAGATGCGTCATACACGGAGTAGATGCGTCATACACGGAGTAGATGCGTCATACACTGATTAGATGCGTCATACACTTAGTAGATACATCATACACGAACGAGATACATCATACACGGAAAAGATACATCATAGACAGGAGAATAAGGTGAATAAAAGCCATTTCAGAGCACTAATGAACTTGACACCACACCATTGTTTCAGACAAGACCAACATGAAGTTTATATCTCTCCTGGCATCAACCATCACTGCAGGGAGTGAGGACCATCACTGCAGGGAGTGAGGACCATCACTGCAGGGAGTGAGGACCATCACTGCAGGGAGTGAGTGCCATCACTGCAGGGAGTGAGTGAGGACCATCACTGCAGGGAGTGAGTGAGGACCATCACTGCAGGGAGTGAGTGAGGACCATCACTGCAGGGAGTAAGTGAGAACCATCACTGCAGGGAGTGAGTGAGGACCATCACTGCAGGAGTGAGTGAGGACCATCACTGCAGGGAGTGAGTGAGGACCATCACTGCAGGGAGTGAGTGAGGACCATCACTGCAGGGAGTGAGTGAGGACCATCATTGCAGGGAGTGAGTGAGGACCATCACTTCAGGTTGACACTGCTGACAATTTCAGGTTGACACTGCTGTCAACTTCAAGTTGACACTGCTGACAACATCAGGTTGACACTGCTGACAACTTCAGGTTGACACTGCTGACAACTTCAGGTTGACATTGCTGACAATTTCAGGTTGACACTACTGACAACTTCAGGTTGACACTGCTGACAACTTCAAGTTGACACTGCTGACAACTTCAGTTTGACACTGCTGACAATTTCAAGTTGACACTGCTGACAACATCAAGTTGACACTGCTGACAACTTCAAGTTGACACTGCTGACAACTTCAAGTTGACACTGCTGACATCTTCAAGTTGACACTGCTGACAACTTCAGGTTGACACTGCTGACAACTTCAAGTTGACACTGCTGACAACTTCAGGTTGACACTACTGACAACTTCAGGATGACACTGCTGACAACTTCAAGTTGACACTGCTGACAACTTCAGTTTGACACTGCTGATAATTTCAAGTTGACACTGCTGCCAACTTCAGGTTGACAATGCTGACAACTTCAGGATGACACTGCTGACAACTTCAAGTTGACACTGCTGACAACTTCAAGTTGACACTGCTGACAACTTCAGGTTGACACTACTGACAACTTCAGGTTAACACTGCTGACAACTTCAAGTTGACGCTGCTGACAACATCAAGTTGACACTGCTGACAACATCAAGTTGACACTGCTGACAACTTCAAGTTGACACTGCTGACAACTTCAGGTTGACACTGCTGACAACTTCAGGTTGACACTGCTGACAACTTCAGGTTGACACTGCTGACAACTTCAGGTTGACACTGCTGACAACTTCAAAGTTGACACTGCTGACAACTTCAGGTTGACACTGCTCACAACTTCAGGTTGACACTGCTGACAACATCAAGTTGACACTGCTGACAACATCAAGTTGACACTGCTGACAACATCAAGTTGACACTGCTGACAACTTCAAGTTGACACTGCTGACAACTTCAAGTTGACACTGCTGACAACTTCAAGTTGACACTGCTGACAACTTCAGGTTGTGCCACCTGCAAGTCCTTCAAAAAATCCCCCTCCCCCTCTTCCTCTTCCTCCCCTCCACTCTCCCTCTTCCCTTCCTCCCCTCCACCTCCACCTCCCTCCTCCCCTCCTCCTCCTTCTCCTCCTCCTCCCCCCAAAAATATATAAAAAATTGCAAGAACTTAAAAGATTTTTTCTAATCGCAAATCCCAGTTTAAGTTAAAGAAAAAAGAGAATACAAGTTGGAGGAATTTCACATGAGATAGTTTTTTTTCCTTCATACTGTGAAGACAAAAATTATGAAAAATTTCTCCAAGAGTTGTGGGTTCATATTAATTTTGTAATTAACTCTTATCTGTGTGTCTGTGATGCGTCTCTTCCTCTCTCTGTATAGTTCCTCTCACTGTATAGTTCCTCTCTCTGTATAGTTCCTCTCACTGTATAGTTCCTCTCACTGTATAGTTCCTCTCACTGTATAGTTCCTCTCACTGTATAGTTCCTCTCTCTGTATAGTTCCTCTCACTGTATAGTTCCTCTCACTGTATAGTTCCTCTCACTGTATAGTTCATCTATCTGTATTGTTCCTCTCTCTGTATAGTTCCTCTCACTGTATAGTTCCTCTCACTGTATAGTTCCTCTCACTGTATAGTTCCTCTCACTGTATAGTTCCTCTCACTGTATAGTTCCTCTCACTGTATAGTTCCTCTCACTGTATAGTTCCTCTCACTGTATAGTTCCTCTCTCTGTATAGTTCCTCTCACTGTATAGTTCCTCTCACTGTATAGTTCCTCTCACTGTATAGTTCCTCTCTCTGTATAGTTCCTCTCACTGAATAGTTCCTCTCTCTGTATAGTTCCTCTCTCTGTATAGTTCCTCTCACTGAATAGTTCCTCTCTCTGTATAGTTCCTCTCACTGTATAGTTCCTCTCACTGTATAGTTCCTCTCACTGTATAGTTCATCTCTCTGTATAGTTCCTCTCACTGTATAGTTCCTCTTCTGTATAGTTCCTCTCACTGTATAGTTCCTCTCTACTGTATAGTTCCTCTCACTGAATAGTTCCTCTCCTGTATAGTTCCTCTCCTGTATAGTTCCTCTCACTGTATAGTTCCTCTCACTGTATAGTTCCTCTCATCTGTATAGTTCCTCTCACTGTATAGTTCCTCTACTGTATAGTTCCTCTCACTGTATAGTTCCCCTCTCTGTATAGTTCCTCTCACTGTATAGTTCCATCTCTCTGTATAGTTCCTCATCTCTGTATAGTTCCTCTACTGTATAGTTCCTCTACTGTATAGTTCCTCTCACTGTATAGTTCCTCTCACTGTATAGTTCCGTCTCACTGTATAGTTCCTCTCTCTGTATAGTTCCTCTCACTGTATAGTTCCTCTCACTGTATAGTTCTCTCACTGTATAGTTCTCTCTCTGTATAGTTCCTCTCTCTGTATAGTTCTTCCTCTACTGTATAGTTCCTCTCTCCTGTATAGTTCCTCTCACTGTATAGTTCCTCTCCTGTATAGTTCCATCTCTCTGTATAGTTCCTCTCCTGTATAGTTCCTCTCACTGTATAGTTCCTCTCACTGATATAGTTCCTCTCACTGTATAGTTCTCTCATCTGTATAGTTCTCTCCTTCTACTGTATAGTTCCTCTCACTGTATAGTTCCTCTCACTGTATAGTTCCTCTCACTGTATAGTTCCTCTCACTGTATAGTTCCTCTGTATAGTTCCTCTCTGTATAGTTCCTCTCACTGTATAGTTCCTCTCTCTGTATAGTTCCTCTCACTGTATAGTTCCTCTCACTGTATAGTTCCTCTCACTGTATAGTTCCTCTCACTGTATAGTTCCTCTCACTGTATAGTTCCTCTCACTGTATAGTTCCTCTCTCTGTATAGTTCCTCTCACTGTATAGTTCCTCTCTCTGTATAGTTCCTCTCTCTGTATAGTTCCTCTCACTGTATAGTTCCTCTCACTGTATAGTTCCTCTCTCTGTATAGTTCCTCTCACTGTATAGTTCCTCTCACTGTATAGTTCCTCTCCTGTATAGTTCCTCTCTCTGTATAGTTCCTCTCCTGTATAGTTCCTCTCTGTATAGTTCCTCTCATCTGTATTGTTCCTCTCTCTGTATAGTTCATCTCCTGTATAGTTCCATCTCTGTATAGTTCCTCTCACTGTATAGTTCCTCTACTGTATTGTTCACTCTCTCTGTATAGTTCCTCTCTCTGTATAGTTCCTCTCACTGTATAGTTCTTCTACTGTATAGTTCCCTCTCTGTATTGTTCCCGATTTCCTTGTATAGTTAGAGATACAGTAACACGGGGTCACTTCAGCGTTCCTACCTACGCTTTGCAATCAAGGAACTGTTACGTTGCCTCACGAGGACGGAGTATGAATCCGTCTTCCACTTGTGATGAAGGATTCATGTTTATTCCACCTCAGTTTTCCACGACTTTCCATTGGAAGCTCCTGATGAAGGACTGTTATTAGTCCGAAAGGCCTTTATCTGCTTTTCCATCACCCTCGTCGTATTCATATATATATATATATATATATATATATATATATATATATATATATATATATATATATATATATACTCATATATGTATATACATATATATATATATATATATATATATATATATATATATATATATATATATATATATATATATATATATAAATATATATATATATATATATATATCCTTCCTTTATTTTCCTCTAGGATATCATATAAATTATCTATATTCTTTCCCTCTCTCACTTCCCATGTCTCTGACCTTTTCACAGGCAGCTAATAACAAGAAGACAGGCAATTTGGGGTCAGGACCTCCCTTCACCTCACGCAAGCTGAGACGAGTGAGAGAGAGAGAGAGAGAGAGAGAGAGAGAGAGAGAGAGAGAGAGAGAGAGAGAGAGAGAGAGAGAGGAGAGAGAAGAAGACAGAAGACAGACAGAAAAAGAAGACAGAGACAGAGAGAGAGAGAGAAAGAGAGACAGACAGAAAGAAAGATAATGAGAGAACAAGAATGTACTATAAGATAATAAATGTAAGGCTGGTGAATAAGACAGAAACGACATGTAATACTATCCTCCGTAGAGTGACTATCCTATGTGAAGATAGTAGGAGAACAATCACAGTAAACAGTGATTACTTTATTTCCCTCAAGACAGTGACTAATATCCTTCCTGAAGATAGTGACCTGACCACTGGCTTCCTCTGGGACAGTGACCTGACCACTGTCTTCCTCTGGGACAGTGACCTGACCACTGGCTTCCTCTGGGACAGTGACCTGACCACTGTCTTCCTCTGGGACAGTGACCTGACCACTGGCTTCCTCTGGGACAGTGACCTGACCACTGGCTTCCTCTGGGACAGTGACCTGACCACTGGCTTCCTCTGGGACAGTGACCTGACCACTGTCTTCCTCTGGGACAGTGACCTGACCACTGTCTTCCTCTGGGACAGTGACCTGACCACTGGCTTCCCTGGGACAGTGACCTGACGTCACTGGCTTCCTCTGGGACAGTGACCTGACCACTGTCTTCCTCTGGGACAGTGACACCACTGTCTTCCTCTGGGACAGTGACCTGACCACTGGCTTCCTCTGGGACAGTGACCTGTCCACTGGCTTCCTCCTGGGACAGTGACTGACAACTGCCTTCCTCTGGGACAGTGACCTGGCCACTCTCTTCCTCTGGGACAGTCACCTGACCACTCTCTTCCTCTGGGACAGTGACCTTGCCACTAAGAGACAGGTCACACCCATGTGAGAGAGTCGCATCTTTAACATTTTAGAGATGTAGAAGGTGAGGCAAACTTAAGGAGGAACTGTAGCAGAGGTGCCTACTGGCAGCAGTGTGTGGTTAACA
Source organism: Cherax destructor (assembly GCA_009830355.1). Taxonomy (NCBI): domain Eukaryota; kingdom Metazoa; phylum Arthropoda; class Malacostraca; order Decapoda; family Parastacidae; genus Cherax; species Cherax destructor. The sequence continues at coordinate 75,750 of WNWK01004456.1, read as the reverse complement.
CTACACTTTCCAGCAGTGTATATATATATATATATATATATATATATATATATATATATATATATATACACATATATATGGGGTAGTGGAAGAAAATGTATTCACAACACAAGTGTCCGGGGCCCAAGACTGTTCAACTGCCTCCCAGCTGTCTTCAAGAAGGCACTGGACAGCACCTAAAGTCAGTACCTGACCAGCCGGGCTGTGGTTCGTACGTCAGTTTGAGTGCGGCCAGCAGTAACAGCCTGGTTGATCAGATCCTGATCCACCACGAAGCCTGGTCTCAGACCGAGCCGCGGGGGCGGTGACCCCAGAAACCCTCTCCAGGTATACTCCAGGTAAGCAGAAAACCTAAGATTTATTCCATTCTTGAGATTATTTTATCTTATAGGTTATGGGTTCTAATAAATCAGAGTCTCGAAAATAATAAATATTTAATTAATAAAGGTCTCAAACCCCCTATATGAGAATCGTAGACCAAAAGAAAAAAATAAGTTAGCTCAGTGATTCATGATTCCATTAATTCAGAGGTACTTTTATTGTTAGAAGTAACTGATGAGTGAGGGCAGTGTTGGTACTGTACCTGGGACTGATGAGTGAGGGCAGTGTTGGTACTGTACCTGGGACTGATGAGTGAGGGCAGTGTTGGTACTGTACCTGGGACTGATGAGTGAGGGCAGTGTTGGTACTGTACCTGGGACTGATGAGTGAGGGCAGTGTTGGTACTGTACCTGGGACTGATGAGTGAGGGCAGTGTTGGTATTGTACCTGGGACTGATGAGTGAGGGCAGTGTTGGTACTGTACCTGGGACTGATGAGTGAGGCAGTGTTGGTACTGTACCTGGGACTGATGAGTGAGGGCAGTGTTGGTATGTACCTGGGACTGATGAGTGAGGGCAGTGTTGGTATTGTACCTGGGACTGATGAGTGAGGCAGTGTTGGTACTGTACCTGGGACTGATGAGTGAGGCAGTGTTGGTACTGTACCTGGGACTGATGAGTGAAGGCAGTGTTGGTACTGTACCTGGGACTGATGAGTGAGGGCAGTGTTGGTACTGTACCTGGGACTGATGAGTGAGGGCAGTGTTGGTACTGTACCTGGGACTGATGAGTGAGGGCAGTGTTGGTACTGTACCTGGGACTGATGAGTGAGTGCAGTGTTGGTACTGTACCTGGGACTGATGGGTGAGGGCAGTGTTGGTACTGTACCTGGGACTGATGAGTGAGGGCAGTGTTGGTATGTACCTGGGACTGATGGTGAGGGTCAGTTTGGTACTGTACCTGGGACTGATGAGTGAGGGCAGTGTTGGTACTGTACCTGGGACTGATGAGTGAGGGCAGTGTTGGTACTGTTCCTGGGACTGATGAGTGAGTGCAGTGTTGGTAACTGTACCTGGGACTGATGAGTGAGGGCAGTGTTGGTACTGTACCTGGGACTGATGAGTGAGGGCAGTGTTGGTATTGTACCTGGGACTGATGAGTGAGGGCAGTGTTGATACTGTACCTGGGACTGATGAGTGAGGGCAGTGTTGGTATTGTACCTGGGACTGATGAGTGAGGGCAGTGTTGGTATTGTACCTGGGACTGATGAGTGAAGGCAGTGTTGGTACTGTACCTGGGACTGATGAGTGAGGGCAGTGTTGGTACTGTACCTGGGACTGATGAGTGAGGGCAGTGTTGGTACTGTACCTGGGACTGATGAGTGAGGGCAGTGTTGGTATGTACCTGGACTGATGAGTGAGGGCAGTGTTGGTACTGTACCTGGGACTGATGAGTGAGGGCAGTGTTGGTACTGTACCTGGGACTGATGAGTGAGGGCAGTGTTGGTACTGTACCTGGGACTGATGAGTGAGGGCAGTGTTGGTACTGTACCTGGGACTGATGAGTGAGGGCAGTGTTGGTATTGTACCTGGGACTGATGAGTGAGGGCAGTGTTGGTACTGTACCTGGGACTGATGAGTGAGGCAGTGTTGGTACTGTACCTGGGACTGATGAGTGAGGGCAGTGTTGGTACTGTACCTGGGACTGATGAGTGAGGGCAGTGTTGGTATTGTACCTGGGACTGATGAGTGAGGGCAGTGTTGGTATTGTACCTGGGACTGATGAGTGAGGGCAGTGTTGGTATTGTACCTGGGACTGATGAGTGAGGGCAGTGTTGGTACTGTACCTGGGACTGATGAGTGGGGTGCAGTGTTGGTACTGTACCTGGGACTGATGAGTGAGGGCAGTGTTGGTACTGTACCTGGGACTGATGAGTGAGGGCAGTGTTGGTATTGTACCTGGGACTGATGAGTGAGGGCAGTGTTGGTATTGTACCTGGGACTGATGAGTGAGGGCAGTGTTGGTATTGTACCTGGGACTGATGAGTGAGGGCAGTGTTGGTATTGTACCTGGGACTGATGAGTGAGGGCAGTGTTGGTACTGTACCTGGGACTGATGAGTGAGGGCAGTGTTGGTACTGTACCTGGGACTGATGAGTGAGGGCAGTGTTGGTACTGTACCTGGGACTGATGAGTGAGGGCAGTGTTGGTACTGTACCTGGGACTGATGAGTGAGGGCAGTGTTGGTACTGTACCTGGGACTGATGAGTGAGGGCAGTGTTGGTACTGTACCTGGGACTGATGAGTGAGGGCAGTGTTGGTACTGTACCTGGGACTGATGAGTGAGGGCAGTGTTGGTACTGTACCTGGGACTGATGAGTGAGGGCAGTGTTGGTACTGTACCTGGGACTGATGAGTGAGGGCAGTGTTGGTACTGTACCTGGGACTGATGAGTGAGAGCAGTGTTGGTACTGTACCTGGGACTGATGAGTGAGAGCAGTGTTGGTATTGTTCCTTGGAGTCGTGACTCACTTCTTAACACCATCTTTTAATCTCCTATGTTTACCCACATTAACTAGTTCCTGGTCTCCTTGGGTTCTATCATACCTTCACTTGAAACTGTGTATGGTGTTTGTTCCCAGGACCTCCTCATGATAGTCTTTATCTATTTCTATATATAGGAGGATACATCTACATACAGGGTGGATACTTCTACATTCGGATACTAATACACGATCTCACCCAAGACATTTATTTGTATCATGCGTCATGTCGTATTTTCTCCGTGTCATTCCACAAAACTTATTTTCTTTGTATATGATGATAAATAAGTGAAAAATACGGAGACACAGTAGTGATCTCTCATAAGTTGTCTGTTATAGGTAGTCTCTTGTAACTGTTCTGCTGTGTAATTTTGCTGTGTTGTAACTGTTGCTGTTTAACTGTTGCTGGTTCTGCTGTTGTAACTGTTGCTGGTTCTGCTGTTGTAACTGTTGTTGCTGCTGCTGTTTTAAGTCGACGAGATCAGTCGTTTTCTCTGGTCGTTCCAGAGCTCACTGAGCTTCCTACGCGAGATTATCTTTTCCTCACCACGATTTCTCCTGATATGTTTCGTCTGGGTCTTCATGTTTGCTCTGTTTTCTCATATTTCCCCCGTTTAATGATTTATCTATGCAGTGTTTTCATTTATATTGTTTTCTAGTCTTGTGTTTCTCGTGATTCCTGCTTTTTTTTAAGCTTTCCCTTTGAAGATCAGCTCTCCCCGCTCTTCTGTCTACGAGCTCTCCCCGCTCTTCTGTCTACCAGCTCTCCCCGCTCTTAAAACCACCAGGACTCCCTGCTCTTCTGTCTACCAGCTCTCCCCGCTATTAAAACTACCAGGACTCCCTGCTCTCCCCGCTCTTCTGTCTACCAGCTCTCCCCGCTCTTAAAACCACCAGGACTCCCCGCTCTTCTGTCTACCAGCTCTCCCCGCTCTTCCAACCATCAGCTCTCCCCGCTCTTAAAACCACCAGGACTCCCCGCTCTTCTGTCTACCAGCTCTCCCCACTCTTCCAATATCAGCTCTCCCCGCTCTTAAAACCATCAGCTCTCCCTGCTCTTCCAACCACCAGGTCTCCCTGCTCTTCCAACCACCAGGTCTCCCCGCTCTTCCAACCACCAAGTCTCCCCGCTCTTCCAACCACCAGGTCTCCCCGCTCTTCCAACCACCAGGTCTCCCCGCTCTTCCAACCACCAGGTCTCCCCGCTCTTCCAACCACCAGGTCTCCCCGCTCTTCCAACCACCAGGTCTCCCCGCTCTTCCAACCACCAGGTCTCCCCGCTCTTCCAACCACCAGGTCTCCCCGCTCTTCCAACCACCAGGTCTCCCCGCTCTTCCAATCATCAGCTCTCCCCGCTTTTTCAGCCACAAGGTCTCCCCGCTTTTTCAACCACCAGGTCTCCCCGCTCTTCCAACCACCAGGTCTCCCCGCTCTTCCAACCACCAGGTCTCCCCGCTCTTAAAACCATCAGCTCCCTGCTCTTCCAACCACCAGGTCTCCCTGCTCTTCCAACCACCAGGTCTCCCCGCTCTTCCAACCACCAGGTCTCCCCGCTCTTCCAACCACCAGGTCTCCCTGCTCTTCCAACCACCAGGTCTCCCTGCTCTTCCAACCACCAGGTCTCCCCGCCCTTCCAACCACCAGGTCTCCTCGCTCTTCTAACCAGCACCTCTCCTTCCACTTCCTACACCCTTTTCCAGCATTGTCTCCCTGATCTATACTCTCCCTGGGCAGGTGTTTCCCCACACAATATCGCACAGTCAACGCACCCTCCGCAGTGGCCCCGCAGAAGGGATTACCGGAATGGATCTTTGACGATTTTTGCGCTCTCCAGCGCGTGAATTTTTACTGTTCAACCCTCTGCTCTTTGTCAAGACAATAATTGATACCATTACTCTCGGCAGCTGGACGATTCATCTCTTCGGTATGCTTCCCTTCCTAGCCAGCAAGAAAAAAAATATCGCTTCCTCTCTAAGGTACGAGAGATATTTCTTAAATCTTGGTTCCATTAATACACCTGCAGCAGACAGCCCACGTTTAATTTACGAAGCTAACTCAGTGAGCTTGTTACCCAGAAAAGTTCAATCCAATTATAGTTTCGCGCCAAAGACTCCAGCCAGCGGTACGTAATAGTTGGAAGACCGAGACAGTGTGATCCCGAGAGTGAGAGATATCAACGAAAAAAGGTCAGCTGAAATTGCTGGCCCACAAATGGCTCCAACTTCATCCTGTTCTCTATTTATATGTCTCAAAACAATAAAAAGGCTTTCAAATGAGCTGATGTAGGTAACAGCTCTTAGTTTGTAATTAAAGTTAGGAACTTAAAAACACTGCAAAAAAAAAAGAGAGAGAATGAGAGCCCGAAAGAGTGCAGTACCATACACACTACACGGGGTCAGGAGCTGGAACTAGACCCTTGCTAATGCACCTAGGTGAGTAGACACATCACACAGGATCAGGAGCTGTACTTCTGTACAAAAGAATGGTGTACTTGATCACGATTGGACCTCCTCCCTTGGATCAACCTTGATAACCTCACACAAAAGCTTGCGAGAGAGCACACGAGAACCTGAAAGAGCACACGAGAACCCAAGAAAGCACACGAGAACCCAAGAAAGCACACGAGAACCCAAGAGAAGGAACGCACACACAGCCACACCAACCAAAACAATGGCTTCCCTATTCATTTCACTACAGATAAATACAACAGCGGGAACTACGGCAAAACAATTTCAGTTAACAGCCATACCTACCACCGCCGGAGAGTAATTGAAGAGATTCGAACCAAAGCGATTCTTTTCTCTCTCTCTCTCTCTCTCTCTCTCTCTCTCTCTCTCTCTCTCTCTCTCTCAATATGGCTGCCTTGTTGCGAGGCTTTCAGAATTTTTCGTTAGAGTGACTCTTAATGTTGCCTTTCTAGAGTCTTTCTTAAAAGAGTTCTTCTGTTACGGCTGTTGATGGCGGTGAAAGGCTCTTAATCCAAGGAATTGGTGATACCCTCCATTTGTTTAGACACACCTGTCTGTCTAGACCCACCCGTCTGTCTAGACCCACCCGTCTGTTTAGACCCACCTGTCTGTCTAGACCCACCTGTCTGTCTAGACCCACACGTCTGTCTAGACCCACATGTCTGTCTAGACCCACCTGTCTGTCTAGACCCACCTGTCTGTTTTGACCCACCTGTCTGTCTAGACCCACCTGTCTGGCTAGAACCAATAGGCTTTCGTCTGAGCAGTTTTTATACTGGTAGAACCAACAGTCTACTTACCTATTGATCCAGTAGTCTACCTCGTGATCGAACCACCAGTCTACTTCCTGGTTGAGGCGGCAGTCTACCTGTCTGAGTAACAGTCTACCTCCTGGCTTAGGCGGCAGTCTACTTGTCTGAGCAACAGTCTACCTCCTGGCTTAGGCGGCAGTCTACCTGTCTGAGCAACAGTCTACCTCATGGCTGAGGCGGCAGTCTACCTGTCTGAGCAACAGTCTACCTCCTGGCTGAGGCGGCAGTCTACCTGTCTGAGCAACAGTCTACCTCCTGGCTGAGGCGGCAGTCACCTGTCTGAGCAACAGTCTACCTCCTGGCTGAGGCGGCAGTCTACCTGTCTGAGCAACAGTCTACCTCCTGGCTGAGGCGGCAGTCTACCTGTCTGAGCAACAGTCTACCTCCTGGCTGAGGCGGCAGTCTACCTGTCTGAGCAACAGTCTACCTCCTGGCTGAGGTGGCAGTCTACCTGTCTGAGCAACAGTCTACCTCCTGGCTGAGGTGGCAGTCTACCTGTCTGAGCAACAGTCTACCTCCTGGCTGAACCAACAGACTAACTATCATCTATCATCTATAACACTCAGTGTCACCAGCTCCTCCACAACTTAATAACAAGTTTGTAGCTAAACTTAGACCTGCACTAACGTAATTGTCTGATTATGCAGGACTAAGGGTGTCTCTGGGAGACCAAGCCAACCTGAGGGGTGAGGAGTGTGTGGGGGTGAGGAGTGTGTGGGTGTGAGGAGTGTGTGGGGTGGGAGTGTGTGGGGGGTGGAGGTGTGAGGGTGGAGGTGTGGTGAGGTGAGGAGTGTGGGTGAGGAGTGTGTGAGGGTGGAGAGTGTGTGAGGGGTGGTGAGGAGGTGTGGGGTGAGGAGTGTGTGGGGTGGAGTGTGGGAGAGTGTGTGGGGGTGAGGAGTGTGTGGGGTGAGGAGTGTGGGGGTGAGGAGTGTGTGGGTGAGGAGTGTGTGGGGGTGAGGAGTGTGGGTGAGTGTGTGGGTGAGAGTGTGTGGGGTGAGGAGTGTGGGGTGAGGAGTGTGTGGGGTGAGGAGTGTGTGGGGTGAGGAGTGTGTGGGGTGAGAGTGTGTGGGGGTGAGGAGTGTGTGGGGGTGAGGAGTGTGTGGGGTGAGGAGTGTGTGGGGAGGTGTGGGGGGAGTGTGTGGGGGTGAGGAGTGTGTGGGTGAGGAGTGTGTGGGTGAGGAGTGTGTGGGGTGGAGGAGTGTGGGGTGAGGAGTGTGTGGGTGAGGAGTGTGGGGTGAGGAGTGTGTGGGGTGAGGAGGTGTGTGGGTGTGGGAGTGTGGTGGGGTGTAGGAGTGTGTGGGGTGAGGATGTGTGGGGTGAGGAGTGTGTGGGGTGAGGAGTGTGTGGGTGAGGAGTGTGGGGTGAGGAGGTGGGGTGAGGTGTGGGTGAGGAGTGGTGGAGGTGTGGGGAGGAGTGTGGGGAGGGGTGGGGGGAGGATGTGGGGTGAGGAGTGTGGGGGTGAGGAGTGTGTGGGGGTGAGGAGTGTGTGGGTGAGGAGTGTGTGGGGTGAGGAGTGTGAGGAGTGTGGTGGGGTGGAGGAGTGTGTGGGTGAGGAGTGTGGGGTGAGGAGGTGTGGGGTGAGGAGTGTGGGGTGAGGAGTGTGGGGGTGAGGAGTGTGGGGGTGAGGAGTGTGTGGGGGTGAGGAGTGTGTGGGGGTGAGGAGTGTGTGGGAAGTCCATGAGGAAGGTGATTAAGAGAGGAGATGAACATAGAGAATTAATAATGAGTATGTTACTAGTATGAGTGACAATGCCATTCATTATATTACTGATATATAATGCAGACAGTAGATGAATAAATCACATGTGCACCGCCTGGCAATATTTGTTATAAAGACGTTACGTTATTTACAACGAACAAAACTAGGTTGTTGCAGCAGCTGTGGTCAGGGGGAGACACAGACAATAAGATAAAGAGGTATATTACTAAATTGGATTATCAAAATTCAACTTTTTACTTCAGGACGTTATAGTCCGGCGTCTTGTAAATGATTCACTTAAGCATCAAGAATGTCAAGTTTTGTCATTGTTGTTGCTTCAGTCTAAGAACATTATTCTTGTATCGATTCTTCACAAGAACCAGATCTTGTTACGTTATGGGCAACGATCTGAGGTTTAGTTATGGGCGAAGTAGGACGTATGGACAGATTTTCTTACACCTATTGCCACTGTTCGCTTAGCACTAAATAGGTACTTAGGAGTTACTGTTAATTGGACTCCACTGGAAATATACCACGCTGCTGCCACTGTACAATAACTTCGTTCCAATAAAATAGTAGAATGTGAGAGAGAGGGGCAAGTGTGACAAACTAATTAGGGCAAAAGCCACGGACCCAGATCTATGAGCTTCCTTTTCCAGAGACTCATAGTCTCTATCCAGAGAGGTAATGCCTATGGCATCCTGAGTATACAGTCCAATTTTATACATACAAGAGGATCCCAGAAGGGGGATCGAAATATACAGATAAATATATCTGAATTTCTGTCTCCATGTTGGTATATACTATATATATATATTTAGTATATATATATATATATATATATATATATATATATATATATATATATATATATATATATATATATATATATATATACCAACACACATACACTGACAGAGTTGTGCATCAACCAGGACACGTTCAGTAAAGCACTGAACGTGCTGAAACAGCAATAAAGAGTAAACAAAGCAGCAGAGTTATAAGTATAACGGATTATGTAGCAGCGAGTCTGGTTGTTGTTGTTGTTCCTCTTGCTGCTGCTTCTAGTGCTCCTGTTGCTTCGGTTATTGCTGCTTCAGTTACTGCTTTGGCTGTTGCTGTTACGTTGATGTTTCAACATTCACTTATGTTACCCAAATAACTGAGTTTCAGTTCTGACTTTTCAATGAACATGCTGGATTTTATCCAAATTCGTTTTGGTAGTAGAGCGTGTCACCCTTTGTGGGTGAGTGTGGGGGATGAACGGGTGGGTGGAGGTGGACGGATGGATAGTTTGGTCGGGTAGGTGTGTGTACTCACCTATTTGTGGTTGCAGGGGTCGAGTCATGTGTGTGTACTCACCTAGTTGTGGTTGCAGGGGTCGAGTCACAGCTCCTGTGTGTGTGTGTGTGTGTACCCCCACCTATTTGTGGAGAGTGCAGCACAGTGTAGAGTGCAGCACCATACACAATGTAGAGTACAGCACTATACACAGAGTACAGCACCATACACTGTGTAGAGTGCAGCACCATACAGTGTAGAGTGCAGCACCATACAGTGTAGAGTGCAGCACCATACAGTGTAGAGTGCAGCACCATACAGTGTAGAGTGCAGCACCATACAGTGTAGAGTGCAGCACTATACACAGTGTAGAGTACTGCACCATACACAGTGTAGAGTGAAGCACCATATAGTGTAGAGTGCAGCACCATACAATGTAGAGTGCAGCACCATACACAGTGTAGAGTACAGCACCATACGCATTGTAGAGTGCAGCACCATACACAGAGTGCAGCACCATACACAGAGTGCAGTACCATACACTAGACTCCAACTTGTATACACACTAATACTTTATTAACCAGGAATTACAATATTGTATTTCAAACGTATATATTAATTCTGAAATACAGTGTGCTGTATGTTTTATTTAAAGCAGCCACTGCATCATTTTAGTGGGAGATTTAGTATGTGGTATCGGAACAAGAGGGATTTGGTTTAACATGTCCTGGAGACTGGAACCCGTGGTTTAATTTAATTGAAATAGAAATCTGTGGTTTAACATGCTATATGGGGTATCAGTATCTGGTTTAATATGATATATGGGTATCAGTATCTGTGGTTTAACATGATATATTTGGGTATCAGTATCTGTGGTTTAACATGATGTATGGGTATCAGTATCTGTGGTTTAACATGATATATGGGGTATCAGTATCTGTGGTTTAACATGATGTATGGGTATCAGTATCTGTGGTTTAACATGATGTATGGGGTATCAGTATCTGTGGTTTAACATGATATATGGGGTATCAGTATCTGTGGTTTAACATGATGTATGGGTATCAGTATCTGTGGTTTAACTGATATATTTTTTTATTTATTAATTTATGACCCGATACGTGATGACCTGAGATGACCATCAGCATTAGCAATGACCTGAGAGATGACGACTGACTAGTAATGACCTGAGTGGTGGTGACCAGCGTTAAATATGACATGAGAGGTGATGACCTGTCAATAATGACCTGAAAGATGATGACCAGCTTTAATAATGACCCTAGAGAGGATAACAATGATATTAATGACCTCTAAAGGTCAAGAAAGGGCCACTGACCTTTGAGCAGTGATGGTAGAGAGAAGTGACGCCACCTGTGGACTGGTCACTGCCGCCAGGTGGCCACCACCACCCACACACCTCCTCTCAGCCTCCAGCCATCTGGCTTTCTCCTCAACCAGCTGGAAGCACCGCCCGTCCTGGCCCACCCATCCCCACCCACACGCCCACGAAGCCGCCTCCGCCTCCGCCTCCGAGGACTCCACCTGCTCGCCCACAGCCTCTTCTTCCTCACTCCCCGCCCGCACGCCCACAACGCCCTCAGACGTCTCCACGCTGTCTGTGGGTGAGATAAATAACTGTAAATATCCGATCAACAATTAAGAATAATGAATTAACAATATACAAGTCAATAAATACGATCAATACACTAATCAATATTTCTATAATTTATGATTAATATTTGATCAACATACAGGCAATGTATGGATAATATAATTAACATACGAGTAATATAATTATGGAATAATATATAAATCATACATATGTGTATTGTTAATAATGAATTTAGACAATAAAGTAATATTGGTGAGGGTCACTTGACCTCTAGCCATTAATAAAGTTGTGTGAAGGTTCTCCTGTGTATGGGATGGGCCATCTGACAGATGGTAATTCCTAGGTAATAGTATCAGCAGCTCAGCTGAAAGGAAACCTTTGAAGCTGCCTTAGCTGGTCAACTATTAATACGGAAGACTTGATGATAATTCCCATCAGTCATATGAAGTCTCCCAGCTCAAGGCTGACACACTTCAACACTAGGCATGAAACTCATCCCGTGTGATGCCAGATGGTGAAATCATCATGAAGTCTGTTGTGTTGATTAGGCCTTCCCGAGAAATGGTAATTTGCAAGAACTTCAGCTGTGCTAGAAAGAAAACCATGGATGCTTCTGTGGCTACTGATGATATCCTCATCACCTTTCTGAAGTCTTCAGGTTCAAGCTATGTATGTGATTCATCGCGTGTGATGGAATATGACAGGTGTAACATGGCTATCTTTGATTCCCACTATGAAGCAATCATCTACACCATAGATCAACATGAATTACAGCCTCAGAGGGATGAAATTTAGGCCCCACCAAAACAAAACATGTCAAACTTCACATAAAATAACCGAAAATTAGTTTAAAGGCAATTTTTTTTATTCAAGAAAACTCAATAAGGCAGAAATAAATTTCATAATTCAGAAAAAAACTAACAAACAGCTATTAAGATTATCTAGTTTATATTCTCTTGCAAATTGCAAACTTTTCTTTACCATGTTGATAGATAATCCATAACTGTACGTTGTTTCCTCGTGAGCAATACTCATTCATTACTGGTTCACACTGAGTGTTATTCACTCTGGCTCACACTGACTGGCATTCACTCTAGCTCACACTGTCATTCACTCTAGCTCACACTGTCATTCACTCTAGCTCACACTGTCATTCACTCTAGCTCACACTGTCATTCACTCTAGCTCACACTGTCATTCACTCTAGCTCACACTGTCATTCACTCTAGCTCACACTATCATTCACTCTAGCTCACACTGTCATTCACTCTAGCTCACACTGTCATTCACTCTAGCTCACACTGTCATTCACTCTAGCTCACACTGTCATTCACTCTAGCTCACACTGTCATTGACTCTAGCCCACACTGTCATTCACTCTAGCTCACACTGTCATTCACTCTAGCTCACACTGTCATTCACTCTAGCCCACACTGTCATTCACTCTAGCTCACACTGTCATTGACTCTAGCCCACACTGTCATTCACTCTAGCTCACACTGTCATTCACTCTAGCTCACACTGTCATTCACTCTAGCTCACACTGTCATTCACTCTAGCTCACACTATCATTCACTCTAGCTCACACTGTCATTCACTCTAGCCCACACTATCATTCACTCTAGCTCACACTGTCATTCACTCTAGCTCACACTATCATTCACTCTAGCTCACACTGTCATTCACTCTAGCTCACACTGTCATTCACTCTAGCCCACACTATCATTCACTCTAGCTCACACTGTCATTCACTCTAGCCCACACTGTCATTCACTCTAGCCCACACTATCATTGACTCTAGCCCACACTGTCATTCACTCTAGCCCACACTGTCATTCACTCTAGCTCACACTATCATTCACTCTAGCTCACACTGTCAAACACTCTAGCTCACACTGTCATTCACTCTAGCCACACTGTCATTCACTCTAGCTCACACTGTCATTCACTCTAGCCCACACTGTCATTCACTCTAGCTCACACTGTCATTCACTCTAGCTCACACTATCATTCACTCTAGCTCACACTGTCATTCACTCTAGCTCACACTATCATTCACTCTAGCTCACACTGTCAAACACTCTAGCTCACACTGTCATTCACTCTAGCTCACACTGTCATTCACTCTAGCTCACACTGTCAAACACTCTAGCTCACACTGTCATTCACTCTAGCTCACACTGTCATTCACTCTAGCTCACACTGTCAAACACTCTAGCTCACACTGTCATTCACTCTAGCTCACACTGTCATTCACTCTAGCTCACACTATCATTCACTCACATTGTCATTCACTCTGTCATTCACTCTAGCTCACACTGTCATTCACTCTAGCTCACACTGTCAAACACTCTAGCTCACACTGTCATTCACTCTAGCTCACACTGTCATTCACTCTAGCTCACACTGTCAAACACTCTAGCTCACACTGTCATTCACTCTAGCTCACACTGTCATTCACTCTAGCTCACACTGTCATTCACTCACATTGTCATTCACTCTGTCATTCACTCACAGTGTCATTCACTCACAGTGTCATTCACTACAGTGTCATTCACTCACATTGTCATTCACTCTGGGGGGTCAACACATCACATGAGGACAGATGGGACCTAGATCACCTCAGGACAACACCGACATGTATAAACTCGTAATTTTAAAACAAAGACGTACTGGCAACTTTTACCTCTTTACACGACATCACAATACATCTCAGTTTAAAATGTGAAGGGGAAAAAATCTATAATATTAATGAGAATGGGAAATGCACTAACTACCATGGTAAAGTTAGGTAATCAAGTATCCTCTTACAAGTAAGCATGAAGGAGTCATCTGTATGTACGTGCTTAGTTTTAAAGGAGGACCATAGCCGAGGTACCTGTTTATACTTTGGGAATTCAGGTACCACAAACGAGAGAACAGAGTAGCAGTACACTGCTGATTTATCCAATTCTGTTTAGTGGAGAGAGAGAGAGAGAGAGAAAGAGAAAAATTATTTTAGTTCAATGATTGCATTTACTTGTAAGTGAACTTGCAATTCTCTTCTCGTCAATACACGTCGACACTCTCTCTCTCTCTCTCTCTCTGTCTCTCTCTCTCTCTCTCTCTCTCTCTCTCTCTCTGTCTCTCTCTGCAGAGAACTACTAAAAGTAAAGTTTGTTATAATGTTCTTCTTTGTTACTCTGGAGAACATTAGGCGAATGTGTAAAGCAATGCTTGCAACACTCTTAGGTGTTCATGTTAATTTAAAGCAGGATGTGTCATCCAGAACCACGATGTGTAGACCAGGACCAGAATGCATGGTCCAGAACCAGAATGCATGGTCCAGAACCAGAATGCATGGTCCAGAACCAGGCCAAAAAGGGGTAGGGGTGACCATAGCATGCATGGTCCAGAACCAGGCCAAAAAGGGGTAGGGGGTGACCATAGCATGCATGGTCCTGGACCGAGCCCCGGGGGCAGTGACCCCTGAAACCCCGTCAATAGGTAGATAGCAAATAGGTGACAGTACTAAGTTTACTTATACTTAGATACCAATTAGTTGGTGTGAAACTGAGCTCCATCTCTTGATCCCGCCAATCATCGGACTTGATAAAGAACTGTGTGTACTCACCTAGCTGTGGTTGCAGGGGTCGATTCACAGCTCCTGGCCCCGCCTCTTCGCTGTCTGCTACTAGGTCTCTGCTCTCCCTGCTTCATGAGCTTTATCATACCTTATCTTAAAACTATGTATGGTTCCCGCCTCCACTATATCGTTCGCTACACTATTCCACTTCCTGACTACTCTATGGCTGAAGAAATGCTTCCTAACATCCCTTTGACTCATCTGAGTCTTAAGCTTCCAGTTGTGCCCCTTGTTTCTGTGTTCCCTCTCTGGAACATCCTGTCACTATCTACCTTGTCGATTCCCCGCAGTATTTTGTATGTCGTTATCATGTATCCTCTGTGTGTGTGTGTGTGTGTGTGTGTGTGTGTGAATGATAAAAACTGGATCATCACTGCTGATCAGCTATGTTCTAATAGTCCTTTGGAACTGCTGGCCCCTAGCACCAACAGCCTGGTTGAGTAGACAGTAAACAAAAAGGGTAGAATAGGGCAGAAGAGGGAAGGGTAGGCATGAAAAGCCCTCGAAATGTATAGAGAGGCGGGGGAAGGCCGTTTGTGGACCACGGACTCAAAATCGTGTATTAAAAAAATACATATATATACAAAATATATATCTATACAAAATATGTATCTATACAAAATATATATCTATACAAAATATATATCTATACAAAATATGTATCTATACAAAATATATATCTCTACAAAATATATATCTATACATAACATATATCTATACAAAATATTATATAAAGGAATGTCCTGGCTCCTGGGATGTGGTAATACTGGAGATACAGGGAGAGAAGGTGCGAGTGACTAGGGAGGAATGAATGAGGAAGAAGAGAGGTTGTGAGAGGTGCAGGAGAGGCAGAAGAAGGGGAAGAGGCAGAGCAAGGAAGAGAGGGGCCGTTACTGTCCAAAAATATTAAAAGAAAAGATGTTTTGGCCGTGTTGCTGAGCACTGAGCTGAGGGATGGTGAGGAGTTCTGGTGAGGAGTGATGGTGAGGAGTGCTGGTGAGGAGTGCTGGTGAGGAGTGCTGGTGAGGAGTGCTGGTGAGGAGTGCTGGTGAGGAGTGCTGGTGAGGAGTGCTGGTGAGGAGTGCTGGTGAGGAGTGCTGGTGAGGAGTGCTGATGAGGAGTGCTGGTGAGGAGTGCTGGTGAGGAATGCTGGTCATGAGAACTGCTACTGAAGAACCAACATCCTTGCAACATAGTTTGTAACACTAGGACGCCCCTGCAACCTAGCCTATAACACTAGGACGCCCCTGCAACCTAGCCTATAACATTAGGACGCCCCTGCAACCTAGCCTATAACACTAGGACGCCCCTGCAACCTAGCCTATAACACTAGGACGCCCCTGCAACCTAGCCTATAACACTAGGACGCCCCTGCAACCTAGCCTATAACACTAGGACGACCCTGCAACCTAGCCTATAACACTAGGACGACCCTCCAACAAAGTCTAACACTAGGACGACCCTGCAACCAAATTTATCAAGTGCCGAGCCTTGATAATGGTGGAGAACTTTTGTTCTAATTAATTTGAACTAACCTTATCTTAATATAAACCTGATTACCTCTCATTACCAAGACAATATGACTGAGCTGAGGCTGAATAAAAAGGTTATTTATACAGAACATTCCTTCCCATCCACTAATGTGTGTATACCTTGAGTATGTTAATCATGCACAAGGATACTTTGAGTATGCTTAACATTCCTTGACACGAGGATGACTTGAATATGCTTAACATGAGAGAGAGAGGAGAGAGAGAGAGAGAGAGAGAGAGAGAGAGAGAGAGAGAGAGAGAGAGAGAGAAGAGAGAGAGAGAGGAGAGAGTATGCTAACATGTAGAGAGAAATGACCAACATTCTTAAAGTGCTAATGGTTCACTACTTCCAAGAGCTAGAAACAAGAGCTGTGTGCTCAAATTAGGTCCTCTGAAAATTTACATAACAAAGCACGGATTCCAGAGTATTTAATATTGTAAGATAAAATAATGAATAGAATATACTTTCAAAACTGGAGAGAGAGAGAGAGAGAGAGAGAGAGAGAGAGGGGAAGGGAGAGAGAACCTGCAGAACCTGCATGACAATGGTTGACTACCAGCCACTTATTGGTGCATCTTATTGAACGTAGTGGCTTTCAAAACCCTGGCAGACCAGTCCTGAAACCAGCCGGCCAGAGCAAGGCAAACATAAGACAATTCAAGACTCGAATGGCCGAAAAATTATGCAAATTACTTAGAAGGAAGCAACTGCTGGGAACAACACACTTTCTCGGTCATTAGGAAACAGGCATATGTGCTCCAGCAAGCAATACCAGCCTCCGCTCTAAAAGTCTTTCCCGGTTTCTTCTTAAATATGAAACCGAGACTAGCAGAGTCTTGGATAGTTATTGATCAGTCATGAAGGAGAGACTAGTGAGTGGAGAAAGTACTGTGTACTCTGATACAGAGTACTTTCTCCACTGTATCAAAGCACAGAGTACTTTCTCCACTGTATCAAAGCACAGAGTACTTTCTAAACTGTATCAAAGAACAGAGTACTTTCTCCACTGTATCAAAGCATAGAGTACTTTCTAAACTGTATCAAAGCACAAAGTACTTTCTCCACTCAGCCAGATCTAGCTGGGGATCTGGCTGGGGATCTTGCTGGGGATCTTGCTGGGGATCTTGCTTGGGATCTTGCCGGAGATCTTGCTGGGGATCTTGCTGGGGATCTTGCTGGGGATCTTGCTTGGGATCTTGCCGGAGATCTTGCTGGGGATCTTGCTGGGGATCTTGCTGGGGATATTACTGGGGATCTTGCTGGGGATCTTGCTGGGGATCTTGCTGGGGATCTTGCTGGGGATCTTGCCGGAGATCTTGCTGGGGATCTTGCTGGGGATTTGGCTGAGTGGAGAATGTATATATATATATTGTATAGTAAGAACTGAAAGAAGGAAATATTTTAAAATAAGTTGTGAACTAACACTCGGAGCAGCAGCAGTAGCAGTAGCAGCAGCAGTAGCAGTAGCAGTAGCAGCAGCAGTAGCAGCTGTTGCTGCTGCTGCTACTGAGGAAAAAAACATACAGAGAAAGAAATCTAATTTTGCAAAATTATTTCATAAAATACCCACAGAGAAAAAACTTAAGACAATATCAGAAGCAAAACAAGAGTTTATATTTTTTTATGGGGACATAAGTGTTATTAAGGGGAGGGTGGGGGAGGGGAGGGAGGGTGTTGAAGGGGAGGGGAAGGTAAGTGGTGATGATGGAGGACGAAGGGAGTGAATCTGGTATGTGTGCTCTGCTTTCCCATGATGAGCTCCAAGGGCTTTGCTGCTAATGCTGTTCCTGCTGCTGCTGTTCCTCCTGTTGTTGCTTGCTGCCTGTCTGTCTGCTTCCTGCTGTTGTTCCTGCTGCTGCTGTTCCTCCTGTTGTTGCTGCTGCTGCTGTTGTTCCTGCTGTTGCTACTGTTGTTCCTGCTGTTGCTGCTGTTGTTCCTGCTGTTGCTGCTGTTGTTCCTGCTGTTGCTGCTGCTGCTGTTGCTGCTGTGCTGCTGCTGCTGCTGTTCCTGCTGTTGTTCCTGCTGTTGCTGTTGTTCCTGCTGTTGCTGCTACTGCTGTTGTTCCTGCTGTTGCTGTTCCTGCTGTTGTTACTGCTGTTGTAAATGTTGTTGCTGCTGCTGTTGTTGTTCCTGCTGTTGCTGCTGTTATTGTTCCTGCTGCTGCTGCTGTTGTTCCTGTTGTTGTTGCTGTTGTTACTGCTGCTGTTGTTCCAGCTGTTGCTGCTCTTGTGCTTGTTGCTGCTGTTTGCCTGTTGCTGCTGTTGTTGCTGCTGCTGCTCCACGTAACCTCCACAGATAACATGCCAATAACTCTTTATACTATCTCCTCTCCCTCTTCCCCCTCTCCCTCCCTCTCTCTCTCTCTCTCTCTCTCTCTCTCTCTCTCTCTCTTTTACTTATTTATATTTCCTATTTTTATGTCTATCGCATACAGCGACCGCATAATGGTGAATCTCCATATAGCGCAAAATCGCATAAAAAACAATTCGCATAAAGCGAAGGAGAGAGAGAGAGAGAGAGAGAGAGAGAGAGAGAGAGAGAGAGAGAGAGAGAGAGAGAGAGAGAGAGAGAGAGAGAGAGAGAGAGAGAGAGAGAGAGAGAGAGAGAGAGAGAGAGCAGTAGCAGCAACAGCAGCAGCAACAACAATAACCTCAGCTGCAGCTGCAGCCTCAGCTCTTCCGGACACTGCAGTTTATCAAAGGATCTCAGCATATGTTGCAAACTGCAGCGTAGTACTGCGGGCGGCATCCTGCCGCAGGACGGCATCCTGCCGCAGGACGGCATCCTGCCGCAGGACGGCATCCTGCCGCAGGACGGCAGCTCAACGTGCAACTTCAGCGCTTCTTACCACTTAATATCAAGGGTCAGACATAACTTAGAGAACTAGCTTTCATCGAGGCAACGTTTCGCTCTGTGTAGAGCTTTATTAAGTCATATTTATCTCTGTGTTGAGCTTTATTAAACTCTATAAAAGCTCCGTCAAGCTTCATAAAGCTTTCTCACCATGCAATCACAGTGTACGTTAAAGCTTTATAACAAAATAACGGATGAGAGGTACAATGCGTTAATCGTTCCTTCGTTATCATCTTTCCCGTTTTTTCCCTCCTCAGCTTCGTTAATGACGTTAAACGTAAAGGAAATTTAGAAAAATTAACGTTGAACACCTGGCAGCCTGAACCAGGGTAATTAAAGTGTGTTTACAACCCTCCCATTACCCAGGTGCTGCCTGACACTTACAGGTTTACCGCTTGCCCATAATAATAATAATAATAATAATAATAATAATAATAATATATAATAATAATAATAATAATAATAATAATAATAATAATAATAATAATAATAATAATAATAATAATAATAATTAAAAATAATAAATAATAATAATAATAATAATAATAATAATAATAATAATAATAATAATAATAATAATAATAAAATAATAAGTAATAGATAATAATAATAATAATAATAATAATAATAATAATAATAATAATAATAATAATAATAAAAATTAATAATAATAATAATAATAATAATAATAATAATAATAATAATAATAATAATAATAATAATAATAATAATAATAATAATAATAATAATAATAATAATTAAAAATAATAAGTAATAGATAATAATAATAATAATAATAATAATAATAATAATAAATGTCAAGTAAGAGAAGAAATAACAAGAAAACAGTAAACAAATGACAAGAACAATTATACAACAGTAAGAAGATTAGAAGATTTTTCCTCCTCCTCCTTCCTCCCTCCCTCCCTTCCTCCTCCCTCCCTTCCTTCCTCCCTCCCTTCCTTCCTCCCCTCCCTCCCTTCCTCCCTCCTTCCTTCCTCCCTCCCTCCTCCTTCCTCCCTCCTTCCATCCTCCCTCCCTTCCTCCTCCCTCCTTCCATCTTCCCTCCTTCCTCCATCCCTTCCATCCTCCTTCCCCCCCTCCTTCCATCCTCCTTCTCATCCTTCACTTCCTCCATACCTCTTTCTTCCTCCCTCCCCCCCTTCCATCTTCCCTCCCTTCCTCCCTCCCTTCCATCCTCCCTTCTTCATCCTCCTTCCTCCATCCCTCCCTCCCTTCCGTCCCCTCCTCCCTTCCTCATCCCTCCCTTCGTCCTCCTGCCTCCTTCTTCCTCAATACAACCAGACGATCTTTCTTCCTTTTCTGTCTCCAGACACAACCCTCCCTCCCTCCCTCCCTATCCTTCCATCCCTCCAGCCATTCAGATTTCTCCCCGATTCCTCTCTCCCTCCCTCTGCCCTCCCTCCTCCCTCCGTGACCCAACAAAGCAGGGTCAACGTACCACAGCTGCCCCGAGTAGATTGTGAATCAGTGACCTCCACTATAGTTGAAGAACAGTCCTTCTCCTGCTGCTGCTGATCCTGCTGCTACTGCTGATGATCCTCCTGCTGCTGATCCTGCTGCTGCTTATCCTCCTGCTGCTGATCCTGCTGCTGCTTATCCTCCTGCTGCTGATCCTGCTGCTGCTTATCCTCCTGCTGCTGATCCTGCTGCTGCTTATCCTCCTGCTGCTGCACTACCTCTTCCTGTTTCAGCTGTTGTGTCTTGTTGCTGCTGCTCTGGCTCTTCCTGTGTCAGGTGTTGCTGCTGCTCTGGCTCTTCCTGTGTCAGGTGTTGCTGCTGCTCTGGCTCTTCCTGTGTCAGCTGTTGCTGCTGCTCTGGCTCTTCCTGTGTCAGGTGTTGCTGCTGCTCTGGCTCTTCCTGTGTCAGCTGTTGCTGCTGCTCTGGCTCTTCCTGTGTCAGCTGTTGCTGCTGCTCTGGCTCTTCCTGTGTCAGCTGTTGCTGCTGCTCTGGCTCTTCCTGTGTCAGCTGTTGCTGCTGCTCTGGCTCTTCCTGTGTCAGGTGTTGCTGCTGATCTGGCTCTTTCTGTGTCAGGTGTTGCTGCTGCTCTGGCTCTTCCTGTGTCAGGTGTTGCTGCTGCTCTGGCTCTTCCTGTGTCAGGTGTTGCTGCTGCTCTGGCTCTTCCTGTGTCAGCTGTTGCTGCTGCTCTGGCTCTTCCTGTGTCAGCTGTTGCTGCTGCTCTGGCTCTTCCTGTGTCAGGTGTTGCTGCTGCTCTGGCTCTTCCTGTGTCAGCTGTTGCTGCTGCTCTGGCTCTTCCTGTGTCAGGTGTTGCTGCTGCTCTGGCTCTTCCTGTGTCAGGTGTTGCTGCTGCTCTGGCTCTTCCTGTGTCAGGTGTTGCTGCTGCTCTGGCTCTTCCTGTGTCAGCTGTTGCTGCTGCTCTGGCTCTTCCTGTGTCAGGTGTTGCTGCTGCTCTGGCTCTTCCTGTGTCAGGTGTTGCTGCTGCTCTGGCTCTTCCTGTGTCAGGTGTTGCTGCTGCTCTGGCTCTTCCTGTGTCAGGTGTTGCTGCTGCTCTGGCTCTTCCTGTGTCAGGTGTTGCTGCTGCTCTGGCTCTTCCTGTGTCAGGTGTTGCTGCTGCTCTGGCTCTTCCTGTGTCAGGTGTTGCTGCTGGTGAAGGGCAGGTCCTCACTGGTGACATTGTTACTCTCTTCTTTCCAGAATTCCTTACTCTCCACCCACTTTCTCCCCATGGGTGGTGGGCGTGTAGGTGGTGAGGTGGGGTGCACAAATAGGGGTGAGGTGGGAAGTATGAGTGAGGGTGTGATCTTAGGGGGCGTGGGTGGTGTGGGCGTGAGGAACCAACACCACGCCTACGGGCGACATTTCTCCCACCCTCGGTGTGCTCAATGCAAAGAAACAAAATTTAAAAATAGAAGAAACGTGTGTGTGTGTGTGTGTGTGTGTGTGTGTGTGTGTGTGTTTGTGTGTTCTGTGTATGTTTAAAGTTGGGAAAAGGGGAGGGGTGAGTTAAAGTAAAAGGGAAAAAGAGAGAGGAGAGAGAGTGAGAGTGAAAGAGAGTAAGAGAGAGAGGAGAGAGAGAGAGAGAGAGAGAGAGAGAGGAGGAGGAGGAACACAGCCATAGTGTTATCTGGATATAACAGAGTAAGCGCCAGACAATGAGACATCGACATGTACTGAGCCTGGCTGCTGTGTCTCCCACCATGATGACACTGTCAGACATGACTGCTGATATGTCTCTATGTTTCTCTTGAGTCTCTCTTTTTATCTCTCTTTATGTGCCAGTGTGTGTGTATATGCATCTACCTGTCACTGCCTTTCTCACTGAAGACAGTACTCCACATCCGTCGATTAAAGAATGCTAGACGGAAGTGTCCTCAGAGAGTACCCAGGTATTTAGGGCACAGTGTTTCCTGGTTAACACTAGGAAGACAGTCAGAGAACCAGTTACCAGACGACAGTCAGAGAACCAGTGATCAGACGACAGTTAGAGAACCGGTAATCAGACGACAGTCAGAGAACCAGTGACCAGACGACAGTCAGAGAACCAGTGATCAGACGACAGTTAGAGAATGAGTGATCAGACGACAGTCAGAGAACCAGTGATCAGACGACAGTTAGAGAACCAGTGACCAGACGACAGTCAGAGAACCAGTGATCAGACGACAGTTAGAGAACCAGTGATCAGACGACAGTTAGAGAACCAGTGACCAGACGACAGTCAGAGAACCAGTGATCAGACGACAGTCAGAGAACCAGTGATCAGACGACAGTCAGAGAACCAGTGATCAGACGACAGTTAGAGAACCAGTGACCAGACGACAGTCAGAGAACCAGTGATCAGACGACAGTTAGAGAACCAGTGATCAGACGACAGTCAGAGAACCAGTGATCAGACGACAGTTAGAGAATGAGTAATCAGACGACAGTTAGAGAACCAGTGATCAGACGACAGTTAGAGAACCAGTGATCAGACGACAGTTAGAGAACCAGTGATCAGACGACAGTTAGAGAACCAGTGATCAGACGACAGTCAGAGAACCAGTGATCAGACGACAGTTAGAGAACCAGTGATCAGTCGACAGTTAGAGAACCAGTGATCAGACGACAGTTAGAGAACCAGTGATCAGACGACAGTTAGAGAACCAGTGATCAGACGACAGTTAGAGAACCAGTGATCAGACGACAGTTAGAGAACCAGTGATCAGACGACAGTTAGAGAACCAGTGATCGAGTGCCAGACAAAATAAATGTCACGTGAAACTAAAGTCTTCATGGTGAGTGCTCACGGAACTAGAACCAGTTACCAGAGCTCTTCCAAATGAGGAACCGGTTTAACAATGACCACGTCAGATCAAAATCTCCCAGAGAACAGGCAGGATAAATTATTCTTACCTAACACTAGTTTAGACCTTAGGGTCACTCTCAGTGCACGATTAGGCAGAACGTTTAGTGTTCAGCACCTAGCAAGTCAGCCGTTATGGAGCAGACTTACGTAGGCTCGTGTTTATATAGTGAAACTTGAGATAAGTGAATGAATGCAGCAGTTAATAGCCATGTTGTTGCAGGTGCTGAGAGTATATTGTATATTGAACTTATGGAAGAAGCATAGTTAAGCCTGTTTGCTCCTTACATCACAATATCCAAGATAATACGTAATTTGTATGCATTAATGACTGATGGTTGAAAAGTTCCACAAGGTAGTTAGTTAATAATGACTTAGTTGAGTTGTATGTGCTGAGCTTCAGCTCCTGGGCCCGTATCGTAACTTTATTTTCTTCTTAACCTCTTATTGTGAGACTGATTTGTTTCTGCCGTGGAAGAGGACAATGGTAGAGGGAGATGTAATGAAGGTAAAGAATGGGGAGGGTGGAAGAGAGGGAGGAAAAGGGAGAAGGGAGAGTTAAGGAGGGAGGGGGTAAAGGGTCTGCCTAACACAGGTAATGGCTTGGGGTGGAACGAGTGTTGACTGAGAGGGCAAGACTTAACACAAGATTGTGTGGTAAACTACCACCACTACGACTACCACCACCACAGCTAGTACAACTACCACCACTACAACTACCACAACCACAGCTAGTACAACAAGCACCACAAACACCACCACTACAAATACCACCACTACAGCTAGTACAAGTAGCACCACAAACACCACCACTACAAATACAACCACCACTATCACCACCACTACCACCACCACCACCACCACTACCAAAAGCACACACACACACACACACTTAATGTTGAATAACCCACGTAAAGAAACTAAACGAATAAACTACTTCAAGACAGAAGATAACCTTTGGAGACATAGTCAGGACGTACCAGATACTCAAATTGCTTCAAAGGGGGGTTACCGAGGTTAAACACAGATGGAATTTAAGCAGAAATGACTCACGAAGGCGTCAACAAGTTCTTCTTTAGGTGATTAGGAAGTGGATTGTTTGTGGAAAGAAATTCTATACACAGCTTCAAGAGCAGGCATGACAGTGCCCATGAGGCTAGGAATTTCGCACGATAATTCATTAATAATTGAGAGGCGAGGGCCAGGAACCTAGACTCGATCCTCATAACAAAAACTAGAATAGTACATCTAGGCGAGTACACTTGGGTGAGCACATCTATTCTAGGTGAATACAACCAGGTGAGTACAACTGAGTACAACTAAGCGAGCGCAACTGAGTACATCTAGGCGAGTACAACTAAGCATGTACGGAGAAGGAACTCAGGGATGACTTTAATTAATACTGAGGCCATAAAAAATAATATAGTGAAGAGTGTGAACCTGAAGCATTGAAAATATTATCTGGGAACTTGTAATGATAATAACTTTATTATTAAAACTGGTCACAAGGATGGCGGTACGTATAATGCTGATGATAATGCTGCTGATTATTTGCAATGATGATGATCATAACCAGAGATAGAAATGAAATAGATATAAAAGAGAGAGTATAAAGGAACCAGAACATGGTGAGAGTAAGATGGTGTATGGGAGAGAGAGAGAGAGAGAGAGAGAGAGAGAGAGAGAGAGAGAGAGAGAGAGAGAGTGTGCAGAGACAGGGACTGTGTATGGAAGACGGACATATATAAAAGAGATATTAACAGGGCACTAAGAATTTCTAATAAAGAAATAATGTGTAATAACGAAGTCAAATTGGGCAAGTTTAGATTTAGAAAGACCGCAGGAAAATACTGAACTGGAAGACAGTAAGTATAATGTATCTCAGTGTCGTAAGAAACGAAACTCAGGTCCAGTAGGAGAGAAAAAAAATATGCATTCAGGAATCACATTAATCCTTCCATCGTAAATCATTTTTTTTAAGCAGGTAATTTCGTATTTGCGAAAAGTTTGGCAGGAAAATCTTTCCCGGGAGTGGCTATTCAGTGCCAAGGAATTACTACGACCTGAAGAGTGACTATCAAAGGATTTCATTGGCTGGTCCATCAAGAAATGAGCTGAAGTCGTATCACTCAGGAAGCCTCGACCAGTTATAAAGGAGAGGGAAATACTCAGCAGTGGTAGTAGAGGAGTACACAGTAACCTTCCTGGCAGGCACTGCACTCCTCTAAACTCCTATAAACTTCTATTTACATTTAGTTTATACTTCTATTTACTGTTTAGTAAGATTATATTTCGCCGCCGAAGATGTTAGTTTACTGTGCACCTATATCCATCCTGTGGACGATGGCACAAAAACATATGGAAACCCAAAACACCAAGGATTCATAAGAGTTATTACAGTGGTATTTTTCTTTTCAGTTGAGGAGGCCTGGTGTGAAGCTGGTTCACGGGGGCGATTATCCAAGGAACCCTTAAGAGAACAGGTATGGTGTCGGAGCCTCTCCCATCTGCAACACATTCAACACAGAACCTTCCCCTGCAGATTTAGGTTCATTACACTCACAACATTACCTCTAACACCATCATTCCCTAGACCACATCACCAGCCAATGCCACCACCCCTAACACCCCATCACCACCACCCTTAACACCACCATCTCTAACACCCCATCACCACCACCCTTAACACTTCGAAAACTCCACCAATGGATCTAAACAAAAGTGAAGACACGAGGTGCAGACCAAGTTTTTATTGTGAATGTTTCGGTCTGTGTGGAGCTTCATCAAACAATGCATAAGACACAAAAATACACGCGTAAACACATACTCTTGTTAAGAGAGGCAAAAGCTGGTGAGATTCCTGTAAGAGTGAGGTGTTCAAATACATATTGGGTCAAATCATGAGTGTGTGGAGTAATACAGCAGGTACACTGCACTGGTGTGTTTAACATGACTAAACCACTTTCATACAGCATGTGACAGGACAGTTTTAGTCAGTGATTTGTACATTAACGGGGCCAATGCGACGGCCAGAAATCGTGTGACATTCCAACACAACTGACCATTGTTGTTGCTGCACTGCTGAGAAGACTTACAGTTTATAATGAATCTTTAGGGATCTTGCTCGCCTCTACCTCTCCTCCCAGGAGCATGTACTGTATATTCGCTTATCTTACATTTTCTGTATAACCTGATAAAGCATTACATAGTGCAAAAACTTGTCACAGTAAATTTTAATATTTTTTTCTGAATTGTTTGTCATTTCTTCACCACCACCAACACCACAATTCCCTCCAACATCCCCACAGTACCATCACAACACTTCCATCACCATAACACCAACAACTCTAACACGTCAACAATACCACCACCCTTCCAATGTCCTAATCCACCCCTCCCCACCGCTAACACCACCACCTCAACATCACCCCTGCACTACCATCCCCCCTACACTCCTAACCACATCAAGCAGACAAACGATTCTGTTTTCGCTAGTCTAAAATATTCAAATGCGTTATGCGCCGAGAGAGGCTAATTTAATACACGCTGCCTTGAGTATTGGCAGGAGGAATTTACAAATGATTATAAATAAATTCTGTGCGGAGCGTAATTTATCCTGGGAGGGAGGATTGGCTGAGCTGAGGGGCTTATTACACTGATTGGTGAGAGAATACCTTTACCTATCCCAAAACTTTGACCATTATTATGGATTTGGTGGAATTTCGTTAGTGTAATGGAACTCTCGCGTCCGTTCTCGCATAAAAGAGTAATGGAGGTGCCATAACATGGCAAAATATGTTGGTGTATACCGCAAGTGATGATGCGATACAACATATAACGTCTTGAGATATTACAAATGACTGCCGTCTGCCGTGAATCAAGTATATATCTGATATCTTAAAGTGAAGCTGGCTGCCTTGATGTTTGTAAAGGAATATTGATCCATGAAACACTATCGTAAGCAGAGTACATTACGATAACCAGAGTACATTACAATAACCAGAGTACATGATAACCTAGATATTACAATAACCAGAGTACATTACAATACAGAGTACATTACAATAACCAGGAATTACAATGAACCAAGTACAGCATCACAATAATCAGGGTACAACATTACATTAGCTATATTACAATACTACAATAACTAGGATACCCAATACAATCACAATAACGTGAACCTGATGGTGATATAATACTTGAGTTAAGCAGTGTAAGTCCTGGCTGGCTCATACCTCTCATACACAACACACCAGCAACACTCACTACCAACACTACCACTACTACCACCACTACCACCAACACATCAGCAACACTCACTACCAACACTACTACTACTACCACCACTACCACCAACACACCAGCAACACTCACTACCAACACTACCACCAATACCACCAACACATCAGCAACACTCACTACCAACACTACCACCAATACCAACCACCAACACACCAGCAACACTCACTACCAACACTACCACCAATACCACCAACACACCAGCAACACTCACTACCAACACTACTACTACTACCACCAATACCACCAACACACCAGCAACACTCACTACCAACACTACCACCAATACCACCAATACCACCAACACACCAGCAACACTCACTACCAACACTACCACCAATACCACCAATACCACCAACACACCAGCAACACTCACTACCAACACTACCACCAATACCACCAACACACAATACACACCAGCCACCACACACCAGCAAACTACTACCAAACTACCACTACTACACCAATGACTCACCAACACACCAGCAGTACTCACTAACCACCACTACACTCCACCCACCACTCCACATACACATCCCTACCACAATTATCACCACCACCACTTCATCACTACCACTGCCACCACTACCAAATACACACACACACCACCACTACCAAGAAGTAACGCAAGCTAGCACCACATACCACATACCACCACCACCACACCAACATCACACACATACCACCAACCACATTACCACCAACACCACCACCACTACCAACATCACAATACCACCAATACCAACAACACCAGCACACTCACATAGCACACATCACCACCAATACCACCATTACCCACCAACACAGTAGCAACACCACTACACCAATACCACCAATACCAAATGCACACCACACACCCTACCAACATCTCAGCACTACCACCACTACCACCAACACCAACAGTGATAGCCACCAACAGCACCAGCCACTACCAACATGGAGTAGCAGCAACAACAACACCACCACTACCAACAGTGGTAGTAGCAGCAGCAACAGCACCACCACTACCAACAGTGGTAGTAACAGTAGCAACAGCACCACCACTACCAACAGTGGTAGTAACAGTACTACTAGCACCACCACTACCAACAGTGGTAGTAACAGTACTACTAGCACCACCACTACCAACAGTGGTAGTAACAGTAGCAACAGCATCACCACTACCAACAGTGGTAGTAACAGTACTACTAGCACCACCACTACCAACAGTGGTAGTAACAGTACTACTAGCACCACCACTACCAACAGTGGTAGTAACAGTACTACTAGCACTACCACTACCAACAGTGGTAGTAACAGTACTACTAGCACCACCACTACCAACAGTGGTAGTAACAGTAGCAACAGCACCACCACTACCAACAGTGGTAGTAACAGTACTACTAGCACCACCACTACCAACAGTGGTAGTAACAGTACTACTAGCACCACCACTACCAACAGTGGTAGTAACAGTACTACTAGCACCACCACTACCAACAGTGGTAGTAACAGTACTACTAGCACCACCACTACCAACAGTGGTAGTAACAGTACTACTAGCACCACCACTACCAACAGTGGTAGTAACAGTAGCAACAGCATCACCACTACCAACAGTGGTAGTAACAGTAGCAACAGCATCACCACTACCAACAGTGGTAGTAACAGTACTACTAGCACCACCACTACTAACAGTGGTAGTAACAGTACTACTAGCACCACCACTACCAACAGTGGTAGTAACAGTACTACTAGCACCACCACTACTAACAGTGGTAGTAACAGTACTACTAGCACCACCACTACCAACAGTGGTAGTAACAGTACTACTAGCACCACCACTACTAACAGTGGTAGTAACAGTACTACTAGCACCACCACTACCAACAGTGGTAGTAACAGTACTACTAGCACCACCACTACTAACAGTGGTAGTAACAATACTACTAGCACTACCAACAGTGGTAGTAACAGTACTACTAGCACCACCAACAGTGGTAGTAACAGTACTACTAGCACCACCAACAGTGGTAGTAACAGTACTACTAGCACTACCAACAGTGGTAGTAACTAGCACCCACACAACCTACAGCAGTGTTTACCTCCATCTGATACACCAAAGCTTTAGCACGTTTAACAGTAAGCTTAACATACACAAGGGTGGGTTTAACTCTTTTACCGGATAGCTTAACTTGTTTAAGGGTTTAACTCGTTTAGAGGTAACTGTGAACACGATTAGAGGTGGATTTAAATACGTAAATCTATAAGGCGGTAATGACGTAAAGTGCACTATCATTTTCCTTCATTAAAAGTAGAAAGTAAAGAACAGCGGCTTTACAATTTACACTGAAATATATTCCACATTCATTGAGGTTAAAATACACATATAAACAAATTCACACAATCACATATACACAAACATATACATACAAACACACACCACAGTAATCCCGTTAGTGTATATTTCGTGGAAAGTTCACAACACCCGCCCAGTGTATGGCCGTAAAATTTCATCTTGGACATAATCTTCAACTTTTCGTGTTCCATGTTTGGTCGAAATCCCGCTGCGGTACATTTATTTAAAGACCTTTAAAATCCTCCGCTCAACCACAAGCCCAACTTCCCTCGTATATTTCACGCTTCCCTTAACTGTACAAACACACACACATATTTGTATATATATATTATATATATATATATATATATATATATATATATATATATATATATATATATATATATATATGGGAATGGTATAATATAAATTATATATATTATATAGTATTATATATATATATATATATATATATATATATATATATATATATATATATATATATATATATATATATATATATATATATATATATATATATATATATGTGTGTGTGTATAGCTCTTACATTCATAAGAGCAAGAGTGGCGTAAGGACACCAACATGTTACCCTCGCCTCCTAAGACATAAAAGAAACTTGAATATTTTCACCTAACTAGTATACAAAGATATGCGTAGAGATCTAGACGTTACCTCAGTAGACCAACAGAGAAGACAGTAGACATAACAAAATATTATATACTCAAAGACAGTTGTTAGTAAGACACTTTTCGAGACTAGAGAAATCGCACTAGCAAATCAGGCGGTCAGATAAGCAAATGAGACATAAGAAAGAGTTACTGCAGTGTTATGTTAAAGACAAATGGAACACACTGGGTAGGAATGTAGTGGAGGTCAACTCACTACATGAACTTAAAAAGCAAAATATTAGAGTCTAAACATTTGTAGAGAGTAAGTCACACTAGTCACACGGGGACCAAGAACTAGATTACAACCATTGCAGGTACAACTAGGCGACACATACATACAGTGTTTGTGATGGTGCGGTGTGTGTTGTGTGGTGGTGTGTAGCCAGAGGCGAGACCTAACGAGAGTGTAAACATGAGGGTTCCTGCCTGGCCAGCGGCAAGCCACAGACCACACCTGACATGGCTGGAAGCATAGTCTCACACGGCCAGAGACGGTCCACAGCATAGACATGGGTGTAAACATGGCCACAGTCGAGACTTGGGTGTAAACATGGCCCTGCGTGGCCAGAGTTCGTGTCTGGCTTGGCCATTCTCTCTCACCAAGGCACGAACACACAGTCGCGATCCTCGTGGGCCACCAGACCATTGATCGCTAAAGGGGATGGGGTGCCTCGCGCGCTACAGGTGGCCCTGGTGGTGCCTGGCCCTCACACAGGTGGCCCTGGAGGTGTCTGAGCCTCACACAGATGGTCCTATGAGTGCCTGACCCTCATACAAGTAGCCCTGATGGTGACTGCAGCTCACACAAGAAGCCCCGTTGGTGTCTTGCTCCCAAGGGTGGCCCTGTTGGTGCCCCCACAAGTGGCCCTGACTATCTTCCATTCCTCAGGCGCTGTATACGCAGTTTCAAGAATATATATGACACGGACAAAGAGGCCAGAATCCACACTGGTCGACTGTAGGAGGAGAGGATAGACGCCAGGGACCAGGAATCAACCCAGATATCACAACTCACCGAGTAAAAGTCACCTAAAAGTAATATTATGTCTCCTACAGATAAAAAAAAGTTGCAGTTGATACATGAGTAGCAAAGAAAAAAAAAAAGGTAATGTTATAAAAATTATAATAATAATAATAATAATAATAATAATAATAATTATTATTTTTTTATTATTATTATTATTATTATTATTATTATTATTATTATTATTATTATTATTATTATTATTAAAATAATAATGAATGGTATTAAAATATTATTATTATCATTATTATTATTAAATATTAAAATATTAATATTAAAATATCATTATTATTATTGATATTAGTATTATTATTATATATTAGTCAATTCTAGCACCTTTCAAAATACAAGTAATTACTCTATATATTCTTCGACAAACTTTGATTAGTTGTATTTTTAGCATGTTGCTTTGTGTGAGAAGTGTTATCGGCAAGATCCTACACAGCCTATCACCTTACAACCTCTAATGTGCGATCTCTGCAAATTTAATTAACGGTCGTTGACGTGTCAATTATCCGGCAGTGTGGCATTAATACTCTCTCTCCCTCCCTCGGCCAGAAAGTAATTACCTGCCACCTTATGCTCGGAAATTTATTGCTGAACGAGTGAAATGGACCACCACGGAGAAGTTTACGGTGTTCGTGCGCTATGTCTCACGCTTAGCCAACCCACCAAGCAACGAGAACTCTACGGTGTCTGGCCACCACATTTCAGTTACTTGGACCGTGTGTGTGAAAGTCTACGATGTCTGGCCACCACATTTCACTTACTTGGGCCCTCTGCAGGAAAGTTTACGGTGTCCACACAAAATATTTAATTCACTTTTGGGTCCCCACAATAAAAACGTCAACAGTATTAGAGCTCAATATTTCACTAACTTTTACCCATCCTTAGAAAACAGTGTTTACTCACCACATTTCAATTACTTTTAGCCATTAGAGCATTCGTTCCATTCCTAGGCTCACACCAGACTGTTTTCCTTGCTTCAGATGCTGAGTGACCTCTAGTGGCATTTTGTCCTTGATTGTGATACCACTCTACCCTCTGTCAAATTTTCCATGAGAGGAATACCATACTGTCCAGATGAATGCCACACAATCTATGAAGACGTAAGAGCCCATAAACACTGACAGTGCCATTAGAACCTGGAGAGGAGACAGGAGAACCACAACTAATTGTGACTGACACAGTCAGCTACCTCCTAGTTTTCTGAACTAAATAGTAACACCAAAGTGACTGACACTACCTCTACATCCTTTCAGTCTAACGAACGAAAACTCCAGCCAGTCAAAGTCCTGTGGCTACGAGAGACAACCAATCATCGCCGGGCAACATAGCGGAGGCAAAGCATGGAGACGCACCAGTGTCCAGGGATCACTGAGATAGTTAACCAACCCTCACCCCTACCAACATAACCATATCTAATACCACTATATATATATATACATATACATATATATATATATATATATATATATATATATATATATATATATATATATATATATATATATATATATATATATATATATATATATATATATATACGGTACCCACGAACGAGTGGTATTGATCAATAACAACACTGCGACTAACCAAGGACTCGAACCCATGTTGTTTTGGCCTGCCTCATGGTGAGCGAAAACCACATGACGCGCTAACCCACAGGACCACCAAATCCTACAAGAATGAAGCACCCAGCAGAGCTAGGTGTGTTACCTTGATCAGAGGACATACGGTGGTGTGACATTTATGAGAGTAAACATTGAAGCATCTATTATTCTCTTTCCTTTCACATTCATCCTCTTATCTCCATCTTCTTTTTCTGCGTTTTCCTTCATAATTTTCGTATTCCCATTTTCTTCTCCCTTGCCTTCATCTCATCTTTTTCATCTTCCTACTCCATCATCTTTTTCCCATTCGTCTTCTTCTTCCTCTTAATCATCTTCCTGGTCGCCGTCAAACTATACTCGTGAGGTGATATTAATTAAGAGGCTGTGCGTGCGTGTGTGTGTGTATGTACTCACCTAGTTGTGGTTGCAGGGGTCGAGTCATAGCTCCTGGCTATGTGTGTGTGTGTGTGTGTGTGTGTGTGTGTGTGTGTGTGTGTTGCTGTCTGGTGCTAAGTCGAGGAATTACGCAGCTGACGCTCTGGTTGTTATACTCCATCCTCCAACACTTTTCCCAAGGAACTGCAAATTATCTTTCCTCAGATCAAACCTGGCGCTCTTGCGGTTCCCTACAAATAATAATAATAATAATAATAATAATAATAATAATAATAATAATAATAATAATAATAATAATAATAATAATAATAATAATAATAATAATAATAATAATGGCTTCATAAAAGAAAACAGGGAATGCGAGCGACGTTAAAAAGCCAATTGTTTTAAACGGTCTCCCTAAATGCCATCACGTATATCTACACTCCAACAGGACGTTGAATCCCACCAAAAACACTTGTCTCCACTCTCAAATGCCTGCTGGATGCTCAAGCCCCTACACATAAAAGCCCACACATTTCCTCCTACCCTACATCATCCCACAAATTTATACACACTTATTCAATCTATTTTTTTCTCCCCTTAATTATGTTTTTCATGCCCTCTGTTTTCTGATTTCTTCCCTCTGTATAGAGCTTTAGCGATAAGATTATTGATAAAGCTCTACACAGAGCTAACTTTTGCCCCAACTAAAGCAAGCTCTGAAACTAGTTGAAGCCACACCTGCTTCCCACCAGCTGTATCCACAAGAGGGCCACAGTTGTGGCTAATAGTTG
Organism: Cherax destructor; assembly: GCA_009830355.1. Lineage (NCBI taxonomy): Eukaryota > Metazoa > Arthropoda > Malacostraca > Decapoda > Parastacidae > Cherax > Cherax destructor. Next base: position 41,567 of record WNWK01004456.1, on the reverse strand, counting down.
TGGTCAACAGATGTGGTGAGTAGTTGTGGCCAGTAACTGCTTGCAGATCTTCGTCAACAGCGACAGGTAAATCGGATTCCAATATCACTCCGAGGAGCACAGAGCTATTAGTTACCTGTGCAAGTGAGTGCGCTTGCTCTGAGAGCTACTGGGACCCTACACTCACACACATGCAAGTGCTGAGAGCTACTGGGACCTGCTACTCACACACGTGTCTATGCTGAGTGCTCTTGAGAATCTCCAGTCACACATGTGAGCTCAGAACAGCTGGAAACGTCCTCATATCAGGGATATACAACACCAGGAGGTTGGTCAATAAGTCTCACGTGAAGACGACTTTAGCTCACAGATGTAAAATCAAACTTACTTCTTCTGATATGATCATATTACTGCTTCATAAATACACTACTATCACATCATGCCTCTGGATAAAACTGAATAATAATAATATTTATAACAATAATAACTGAGGTGACCCACTTTGTGCGTGTTTCTTGTAACGTTAAGAAAGAGATAAAGCTTAAATAATTCAGTAAAGTGAAACGTTTTAAAGAGTTTGAGGCAAATTCTTTCTTTCAGCAAACTATCTTTACTGGAGTTCACTTGCAAGCTATAGTGCTTCTTTCTATCTTTCGTGACATCACTAAAAAATTAGAGCCAGCGAACACACACACACACACACACACACACACACACACACACACACACACACACATGTGCCTATGACAAAATGGTAACTAACTAACATACACTCACACACACACTCCTCAGGTTACATTTACTATCAAAACTTTGCAGCAGTGACATCAGGACGGAATGAGTGTCCCCGGAAACCAGTGTTGAACATGAAGGTGACAAAGAAAGGCAAGAGCAGACTACGGAGTGTTGCAGCAGCAGCGACATCTAGTAATGAGGAGTGTTCCTTGCAGGTCCAGGCGCTTCAAAGGTCAAATGGCGACCAATGTTGGTGGCCCTCACTCTCACCTCAACATCCAACAAGACATCAGCTATGCTGTGCGGCCTTACAATCACTCAACATCTAAGACATCATTACTGACGACATACAATACCTGAGCCATGACAGGACGGAGTGCTCCCCCCCCCTTCTCAAAATAATGAATAAAGACACTGGTAATGGAGAATAGTTTGAAAACAATGTTTCGCCCAAGACTAAGCTTTATCACGTACACAGTTATCAAGGACACTGCCTTATTAAGCTGGTTTTATGCTACCAGTGGTCTTTTTCTCGACTTTTACAAATGTCTATCAATCTCAAAGTAATTTATTATACTGTTTCCAGTGTTATTTTCGCCTGTAACTAAAGCTCCTGCTGTACGTATTGGTAATAAAGAAACCAAGTAACAACAACAACACAGGTCACGATGCTCAGTAGCAACAACAACACAGGTCACGATGCTCAGTAGCAACAACAACACAGGTCACGATGCTCAGTAGCAACAACAACACAGGTCACGATGCTCAGTAGCAACAACAACACAGGTCACGATGCTCAGTAACAACAACAACACAGGTCACGATGCTCAGTAGCAACAACAACACAGGTCACGATGCTCAGTAGCAACTACAACACAGGTCACGATGCTCAGTAGCAACAACAACACAGGTCACGATGCTCAGTAGCAACAACAACACAGGTCACGATGCTCAGTAACAACAACAACACAGGTCACGATGCTCAGTAGCAACAACAACACAGGTCACGATGCTCAGTAGCAACTACAACACAGGTCACGATGCTCAACAACAACAACACAGGTCACGATGCTCAACAACAACAACACAGGTCACGATGCTCAACAACAACAAAACAGGTCACGATGCTCAACAACAACAAAACAGGTCACGATGCTCAACAACAACAAAACAGGTCACGATGCTCAACAACAACAAAACAGGTCACGATGCTCAACAACAATACAGGTCACGATGCTCAACAACAATACAGGTCACGATGCTCAACAACAACAAAACAGGTCACGATGCTCAACAACAACAAAACAGGTCACGATGCTCAACAACAATACAGGTCACGATGCTCAACAACAATACAGGTCACGATGCTCAACAACAATACAGGTCACGATGCTAAGTAGCAACAACAACACAGGTCATGATACTCAGTAGCAGCAAAGCACTAAATAATAACCTGTCAGTTACCTGTAGACAGTTTCAACAGTTATCCCTTCAAATGAGGTGTCTTGATGCATGAGAAGAGCTCTTGATTCAGGGAATTGGAGCTACTCTTCTATTATTTAGATGACACTAATAATGTAGGGATCACACTGTGTGACCTCTACTTTATTAGCGCTTCCTAATGAATAATAATAATAAAGTAGAACAATACGAGGTCATCGCCATCTCCTACTTTCGGCTTTAAGACCTAAATCTTCTGGTTGATGGTCTAGTCAGTCAGGCTGTTGCTACTAGCTGCTAACATTCCAATATAGCCAGGCTAATCAGCAGTTTTGGGAGCAAACGGCTAAGCTGACTCTTGTAGACTGATTGTGGTCTATTAAAATATAATCTTTAGTATAAAGTGAGGGTTTTTTGAGGTGCTCTCCACTCTTTAGTCGTAGTGAGTTTCCTCTGAGTATTTTTGTACTGCTTTCCATTGTGGTATTTCGGAACAGAGAGTTGGGATCAGTCTCTCAGGGATTTTCCAGGTGAGAACTATTTTTCCACAGTTGTTCCAGGATATACAATATGACGGATTTCAGGCGTAACGAGCGATAAAAATGTAATTCAGAAACTTAGTTGTAAAATACACACACATGCACTCACACATGCACGCACACACACGCACACACACACACACACACACACACACACACACACACACACACACACACACACACACACTTCATAAAAGTAGGATGAGTTATAAAAATGTTAGGAAGTATTTATTATGCCTTAGAGAGTTGTCAGGAAGTGGAGCAATCTGGAGAGTGATGTAGTAGAGGCAGGATCCATACAAAGCTTTAAGAAGAGGTACGATAAGACTTTTGGAGTAGAGAGAGGGAGATAGAGTGGAGATAGTAGCGACCAGCGAAGAGGATGGGCCAGGGGCTGTGAATCGACCCCTGCAACCACAACTAGGTGAGTACACACACACACACACCTGACAATCATTACTAACGTCCACAAAAATATCTAATCATGGAGGGTAAAGTGTTGAAGCCATAAGGATCATATGTTCACTTGGAAATGTTAGACAAGAGTCCCTCACCGGCACCTTGGCACCTTCTAGAGGGACAAAGCTCAACAAATCTAGATCTTAGGAGGCTAATAAGACAATTCCTGACACATTTTGCCCTGGCAGCAGCTGAGCCTCTCACACCATCTCTCTCAAGCACGTAGCAAAAATGGGAATTATATTCAGAGTTTGTGTGGTGCCTCAGTACACTGCCGTACTGGGAGTGGCAACACGCTGTTGAGGCGGTGATAAAGTGTTCTTATCTTGGTGGTTTGGGAGAGACCAGCTCCAGGAGTGCTATTGCTGTTTCTCTGACTCCAGGCAGTGTGTGTGTGTGTATGTGTGTGTGTGTGTGTGTATGTGTGTGTGTGTGTGTGTGTGTATGTGTGTGTATGTGTGTGTGTGTGTGTGTGTGTGTGTGTGTGTGTGTGTGTGTGTGTGTATGTGTGTGTGTGTGTGTGTGTGTGTGTGTGTGTGTGTGTGTGTGTGTGTGTGTGTGTGTGTGTGTAACAGAATGTGAGGAAAAGAGGTTGTAATGACGCCTGGGACTCGTTCTCTCTCTCTCTCTATTTCCCTCGTAGCTATTAAGATCATAAATTCTCAAAGGAAAATATACAGATGATGAGCCTAGCTTTTATGTTGTGTTTCAAGACACCGTCTCCCTCCAAGAATGAATAAAACTTGGATATATGTGAAAATATTAAAACTTTTGACTGCATAAGTATATGGTCTTATTCCATACGACTGTCGCCCATAAAACCAGCTTACTGGTGGCGCACTGTGGTCTGTGGGGCATTGGGTAAGTCTCTGCCTACCACTCCTCCTTACGTCGCCAGCTACTTCGTTCATCCACGCTTCTCCAGTCTGGCAAAGTCTGCTCTCAATAACCCTGTGTGTGTGTGTGTGTGTACTCACCTGATTGTGGTTGCAGGGGTCGAGACTCAGCTCCTGGCTCTTGGCCTGTGTGTGTGTGTGTTTTGTAACAGATACTATGAGTGGTATTTCAATTATTGTGTGAAGTGTGTATAGTATTTTATTATTATTATTATCATCATCATCATAATCATTATCATCAATATAGGAACCCCAGAGGGAGAATATCGTCTTAGAGGGAAGGACGGATGAAGAGTACCACCTGAGAAGGAGGTTACAAAAAAGTACCACCTGAGAGAAAGGCCAGAGAAGAGTACCACCTGAGAGAAAGGCCAGAGAAGAGTAACCACCTTAGAGAAAGGCCAGAGGAAGAATACCACCTGAGAGAAAGGCCAGAGGAAGAGTACCACCTGGGAGAAAGGCCAGAGGAAGAGTACCACCTGAGAGAAAGCCCAGAGGAAGAGTACCACCTGAGAGAAAGGCCAGAGGAAGAGTACCACCTTAGAGAAAGGCCAGAGGAAGAATACCACCTGAGAGAAAGGACAGAAGAAGAGTACCATTTGGGAGAAAAGACAAGAAGACGAGTACGAGGTGAGGTAGGCAACACAAAGAGCTGGAAAGAGAGGAGTCTAGCTGGTAACACCACACAAAACCTGTCTCCTGTGATGCACATCAACAACACAACATGGGCAACACTTTCAGAGCTAATAAATATAAGAATAACCTTCAGAACTATGAACAAGAAACTATTTAGACCACTGTGCACTTCATAGAAAAGATGAGTGCTGCTGAACGTGGCTCCAGCATGGAACAACTATCTTATCAAGCATACGAAGATAGTGAGCTAGGTGTTGCATTACTGGAAAACGAAAGGAGACATGATCACTGCGTATAAAATACTCCTCACACAAAACGGTTTCCTCCTCCTCTTTCACTCTTCATCTCTTCTTCCACAGTTTCTTCCTGAGCATCATTTTTTTTGCATTCTATCTCCCTCCCATAACACTTTCCTGTATCCAATGCTTTTCTCCGAATTTCCTCTACCTCTCTCCAGTTCCCCTTCTCCTCCTCAGCCTCCTCCTCCTCCTCCATCTTCCCACTCCCCTCCCTCCCCTCCCTCCCCTGCACCCCAGGGCGGGTGCACAACTTTAATCTATAAAAGGTTGGAAGGGCGAGATACGAGAGTAATCCCAGCGTAGGATGCTTAAGCCGGGAGGCTGTGACTGAACAAGTGTAGCTCCCACATCTTACTTGCTCCTTCCCCCACACACACTTGCCCAAATACCTTCCCCAACACTTGCGCTAATACCTTCCCCCAACACCTGCCCAAACACCTTTCCCCATACCTGCTTCACATCTGCCTCAAACCAGTCCCACATCTGCTCAGTCCCTCTGTGAGATACAACTCTGCGTGTTGAGTAATTGGATTTAAATTCTATCACACAACAAGCATTGAATCCCGAGCTGAGGCAGTGTGTTGTCACACTCCTCCTCTATCTTCTCCGTCTTCTTCTCTTCATTCTTCCCGTTTCTCCTGCTTCTTCTTCCTAGCCCTCTTTTTTCTCTGACTTTTCTTCCTTCTCTTTTCCTTCCTTCTCTCTTGTCTTCATTTTCACTCTCCTCCTCTTCTCCTCGAGGCAGTTTAATCCATCACTAGCGACTAATACATCAATAAACAAGACTCGCTTCAACTGAGAGTTGAGTTCCTTCGATCAGAAAGATAATTAGCACAAACACACTCACTGACCAGGCTATCAACCAGCAGGCTTGGTTTGTGACCTGCTCGCACGGTTAATGACCTCTTAAGTCATCAACTAGTCAGCGGGTAATTCCCAAAAGATAGCCCAGATCCCATTGTTATGGACACGAATTTATAAAGAAAAATCAGTCACTATACCGTTTCTAAAAACAATTCACACAAAACATTTAGAGCGGGGTATTTTACATAGAATTTCGGGCCGTCCAAGACCAATTATATTACCAAATCGCGAGTCACACTTATTTGAGTTGCTTAATGAGTAGGATTCACTCAACTACTAATTATTAAGCGAATTATTAAGCATTGTAGTAGACTACACTGCCAATGTAGGAGAAAGGATTATGCTACTGGATTCGCTGAATATTTTTGGGGCATGAGAAGACGAGAAGATTGTTAAAAGGTAAATCGCCTTCAAAGGGCAGGAGTTACCAGTGAGATGCCACAAGTATCAGTGCTGGATCCGATACTGCTATTAATTTATATGCTAGATTTGTTTAAGGGAATAAAAAATTATAAAAGAAAGTTTACTGATATAACAAAGTGTTTATTCAAATGAAGAAACACGAAAAAATACTAAAAAAATTAAGAGAAAATCTGATCACAGCACTTACTTTTTTGTCTCAGCAAACTTGCTGGCTAGCTCAGTACTTACATCCCCTTCCAATAAACCTGCTAACCATGCAAGCCTTAACCATCCCCTTCCAGCACACTATCTACCTATTCATGCACCAGCATGCTCTTCACCAGACCCACTATCCAGCAGCCTCTTCCACCAGAGCCACTATCCAGCATGCTCTTCCACCAGACCCACTATCCAGCAGCCTCTTCCACCAGAGCCACTATCCAGCATGCTCTTCCACCAGACCCACTATCCAGCAGCCTCTTCCACCAGAGCCACTATCCAGCATGCTCTTCCACCAGAGCCACTATCCAGCATGCTCTTCCACCAGACCCACTATCCAGCAGCCTCTTCCACCAGAGCCACTATCCAGCAGCCTCTTCCACCAGAGCCACTATCCAGCATGCTCTTCCACCAGAGCCACTATCCAGCAGCCTCTTCCACCAGACCCACTATCCAGCAGCCTCTTCCACCAGAGCCACTATCCAGCAGCCTCTTCCACCAGACCCACTATCCAGCATGCTCTTCCACCAGACCCACTATCCAGCAGCCTCTTCCACCAGACCCACTATCCAGCATGCTCTTCCACCAGACCCACTATCCAGAAGCCTCTTCCACCAGAGCCACTATCCAGCATGCTCTTCCACCAGACCCACTATCCAGCATGCTCTTCCACCAGAGCCACTATCCAGCATGCTCTTCCACCAGACCCACTATCCAGCATGCTCTTCCACCAGACCCACTATCCAGCAGCCTCTTCCACCAGAGCCACTATCCAGCAGCCTCTTCCACCAAAGCCACTATCCAGCATGCTCTTCCACCAGAGCCACTATCCAGCAGCCTCTTCCACCAGAGCCACTATCCAGCAGCCTCTTCCACCAGACCCACTATCCAGCATGCTCTTCCACCAGACCCACTATCCAGCAGCCTCTTCCACCAGACCCACTATCCAGCATGCTCTTCCACCAGAGCCACTATCCAGCAGCCTCTTCCACCAGACCCACTATCCAGCAGCCTCTTCCACCAGAGCCACTATCCAGCATGCTCTTCCACCAGACCCACTATCCAGCATGCTCTTCCACCAGAGCCACTATCCAGCATGCTCTTCCACCAGACCCACTATCCAGCATGCTCTTCCACCAGAGCCACTATCCAGCATGCTCTTCCACCAGACCCACTATCCAGCATGCTCTTCCACCAGACCCACTATCCAGCATGCTCTTCCACCAGACCCACTATCCAGCAGCTTCTTCCACCAGAGCCAATATCCAGCATGCTCTTCCACCAGACCCACTATCCAGCAGCCTCTTCCACCAGAGCCACTATCCAGCAGCCTCTTCCACCAGACCCATTATCCAGCATGCTCTTCCACCAGACCCACTATCCAGCATGCTCTTCCACCAGAGCAACTATCCAGCAGCCTCTTCCACCAGAACCACTATCCAGCAGCCTCTTCCACCAGACCCACTATCCAGCATGCTCTTCCACCAGACCCACTATCCAGCAGCCTCTTCCACCAGACCCACTATCCAGCATGCTCTTCCACCAGAGCCACTATCCAGCAGCCTCTTCCACCAGACCCACTATCCAGCATGCTCTTCCACCAGACCCACTATCCAGCATGCTCTTCCACCAGACCCACTATCCAGCAGCTCTTCCACCAGACCCACTATCCAGCATGCTCTTCCACCAGACCACTATCCAGCATGCTCTTCCACCAGACCCACTATCCAGCATGCTCTTCCACCAGACCCACTATCCAGCATGCTCTTCCACCAGACCCACTATCCAGCATGCTCTTCCACCAGACCCACTATCCAGCAGCCTCTTCCACCAGAGCCTACTATCCAGCAGCTCTTCCACCAGAGCCACTATCCAGCATGCTCTTCCACCAGACCCACTATCCAGCATGCTCTTCCACCAGACCCACTATCCAGCAGCCTCTTCCACCAGAGCCACTATCCAGCAGCCTCTTCCACCAGACCCACTATCCAGCATGCTCTTCCACCAGACCCACTATCCAGCAGCTTCTTCCACCAGACCCAGTATCCAGCATGCTCTTCCACCAGAGCCACTATCCAGCATGCTCTTCCACCAGAGCCACTATCCAGCATGCTCTTCCACCAGAGCCACTATCCAGCATGCTCTTCCACCAGAGCCACTATCCAGCATGCTCTTCCACCAGACCCACTATCCAGCAGCCTCTTCCACCAGACCCACTATCCAGCAGCCTCTTCCACCAGACCCACTATCCAGCAGCCTCTTCCACCAGACCCACTATCCAGCAGCCTCTTCCACCAGAGCCACTATCCAGCAGCCTCTTCCACCAGACCCACTATCCAGCAGCTTCTTCCACCAGACCCACTATCCAGCATGCTCTTCCACCAGAGCCACTATCCAGCAGCCTCTTCCACCAGAGCCACTATCCAGCATGCTCTTCCACCAGACCCACTATCCAGCATGCTCTTCCACCAGAGCCACTATCCAGCAGCCTCTTCCACCAGAGCCACTATCCAGCATGCTCTTCCACCAGAGCTACTATCCAGCATGCTCTTCCACCAGACCCACTATCCAGCAGCCTCTTCCACCAGACCCACTATCCAGCAGCCTCTTCCACCAGAGCCGCTATCCAGCAGCCTCTTCCACCAGAGCCACTATCCAGCAGCCTCTTCCACCAGACCCACTATCCAGCAGCCTCTTCCACCAGAGCCACTATCCAGCATGCTCTTCCACAAGACCCACTATCCAGCAGCCTCTTCCACCAGACCCACTATCCAGCAGCCTCTTCCACCAGACCCACTATCCAGCATGCTCTTCCACCAGACCCACTATCCAGCATGCTCTTCCACCAGACCCACTATCCAGCATGCTCTTCCACCAGACCCACTATCCAGCAGCCTCTTCCACCAGACCCCCTATCCAGCAGCCTCTTCCACCAGACCCACTATCCAGCAGCCTCTTCCACCAGAGCCACTATCCAGCAGCCTCTTCCACCAGAGCCACTATAAAGCATGCTCTTCCACCAGACCCACTATCCAGCAGCCTCTTCCACCAGACCCACTATCCAGCAGCCTCTTCCACCAGACCCACTATCCAGCATGCTCTTCCACCAGATCCACTATCCAGCATGCTCTTCCACCAGACCCACTATCCAGCATGCTCTTCCACCAGACCCACTATCCAGCATGCTCTTCCACCAGAGCCACTATCCAGCAGCCTCTTCCACCAGAGCCACTATCCAGCATGCTCTTCCACCAGACCCACTATCCAGCATGCTCTTCCACCAGACCCACTATCCAGCAGCCTCTTCCACCAGACCCACTATCCAGCATGCTCTTCCACCAGACCCACTATCCAGCATGCTCTTCCACCAGACCCACTATCCAGCATGCTCTTCCACCAGACCCACTATCCAGCATGCTCTTCCACCAGACCCACTATCCAGCATGCTCTTCCACCAGAGCCACTATCCATCAGCCTCTTCCACCAGAGCCACTATCCAGCAGCCTCTTCCACCAGACCCACTATCCAGCAGCCTCTTCCACCAGACCCACTATCCAGCATGCTCTTCCACAAGACCCACTATCCAGCATGCTCTTCCACCAGACCCACTATCCAGCAGCCTCTTCCACCAGACCCACTATCCAGCAGCCTCTTCCACCAGACCCACTATCCTAGCATGCTCTTCCCCTCTACGGAAACACAACTTAAGATTACCCAGGGCTTCACCTTCTCCTCAACAGACCTGAGCAATTACAACCGACTGCAGAGCACCATTGAGTGGCTGCAGAGCACCATTGAGGGGCTGCAGAGCACCATTACGAGCCTACAGAGCACCATTGTGGGACGGCAGACCTCATCAGCTAGCCTTCCCAAGCGCAGAGACTGACAATTATATCCCGCTTCTCTATTAAGACTCGAGATGTTAGGATACCAACAACATTCTTACAGCGAGCACCAGCGAGCACCAGCGAGCACCAGCGAGCACCAGCGAGCTTCAAAACAAAACAAAAACTTGGAGATGAATTCAACTAGAAGCCACAATGGAAAAATATATTAACGTTATTTCTCAAGCGGGTCAGAATAAGCAGATGCAGCAATATACAGTACATCACGGGTGATTAATGGGGCTTAAAGTCTATCGACCACACATAAGCGGAGAGCTGCTCTAATCCTTATGTTAGGGATTCAAGTATTCTTGACAGGTTGACAGGTGTTCAACAGGTTACATGCAGCCTTAATAACCCTTGTGTAGTCGATAGGCTTTAAACCTCATTAACCAACCAACCCATCATTCACTATCTATTACATCGTTGATTCTTCGTTATACGTTCCGGCGTGTGACTGGTCCTGGGAATTTGAGTTACCATTCACTGTCCTTCCTTGGATCAAACCTGATTACCTCATACACACACACACACACGGGGCCAGGAGCTATGACTCGATCCTTGCAAAAACAATTTGGTGAGTACACACACCACACACACACACACACACACACACACACACACACACACACACACACACACACACACACATACTAGAGTATGCAGCACCAGTCTGGAACCCACACCTGGTCAAGCACGTCAAGAAATTAGAGAAAGTGCAAAGGTTTGCGACAAGGCTAGTTCCACAACTCAGGGGAATGCCCTATGAAGAAAGGTTGAGGGAAATAGGACTAACAACACTGGAGGACAGAAGAGTTAGAGGAGACATGATAACGACATACAAAATACTGCGGGGAATTGACAAGGTAGACAGTGACAGGATGTACCAGAGAGGGAACACAGAAACAAGGGAACACAACTGGAAGCTGAAGACTCAGATGAGTCAAAGGGATGTTAGGAAGAACTTCTTCAGCCACAGAGTAGTCAGGAAGTGGAATAGTCTAGAGAACGATATAGTGGAGGCAGGAACCATACATAGTTTTAAGACAAGGTATGATAAAGCTCATGGAGCAGGGAGAGCAGAGTCCCAGTAGCGGACAGCGAAGAGGCGGGGCCAGGAGCTGAGTCTCGACCCCTGCAACCACAATTAGGTGAGTACAATTAGGTGAGTACATACACATACACACATACACACACATACACACACATCACACACACACACACACACACACACACACACACACACACATGTTCTGATGAATGGACAAAACTGATGCAACTTGTGATAAACTCATTACAACTTGTCCCCAACTCAAATTTGGTGTGAAATGCGTTACTGGAGAGTGATTCTTTGGTCCATCACTCACCGGTCCATTACTCACCGGTCCATTACTCACCGGTCCATTACTCACCGGTCCATTACTCACCAGTCCATTACTCACTGGTCCATTACTCACTGTTCCATCACTCACCGGTCCATTACTCACCGGTCCATTACTCACCGGTCCATTACTCACCGGTCCATTACTCACCGGTCCATTACTCACCGGTCCATTACTCACCGGTCCATTACTCACCGGTCCATTACTCACCGGTCCATCTCTCATTCAGACATTAAAAAATCTTCCAACACTTTCATTACCGAAGAAAAACTTGAACCTAATTTTAAACTTTTTTAATATTACATTTGTTGCTATAAGAAAGACAAGCTATTAACTGAGTGATGGTGAATGTTTTTTTTTTGTCACTATTCTTTGGTGGGAGACGGTCGGCGCTTCAGCGAAATTATTTATCGTCTTTCCTATGTTCTTGCGTCTACAATTGATGGCAGACGACAGATTAGTGACAGACGACTGTTAGACCAAGACGTTGATATTTTTCCTGTGGCACAAAATATTAGTGGAGGCTCGATCCTCCATACAATAACCGCAGCTTCCATCCCTGTTCATTCAGGTTGTTGGTGGTTGTGTTATACCAAGAGAGAACTTAGTAGAGATTTGCCTTGTGTATCCCCGGAGAGACTTGCCCTGTGTATCCCCGGAGAGACTTGCCCTGTGTATCCCCGGAGAGACTTGCCCTGTGTATCCCCGGAGAGACTTGCCCTGTGTATCCCCGGAGAGACTTGCCCTGTGTATCCCCGGAGAGACTTGCCCTGTGTATCCCCGGAGAGACTTGCCCTGTGTATCCCCGAGAAGAGACTTGCCTGTGTATCCCCGGGGACTTGCCTGTGTATCCCCGGAGAGACTTGCCCTGTGTATCCCCGGAGAGACTTGCCCTGTGTATCCCCGGAGAGACTTGCCCTGTGTATCCCCGGAGAGACTTGCCCTGTGTATCCCCGGAGAGACTTGCCCTGTGTATCCCCGGAGAGACTTGCCCTGTGTATCCCCGGAGAGACTTGCCCTGTGTATCCCCGGAGAGAATTTTCTTGTGAATCCCAAGAGAGACTCGCTCTGTGTCTCCCTTGAATAACTAACCTTGTGTATTCTCGTAGTGTTCCTCAGGACTATTCCCGTAGTGTTCCTCAGGACTATTCCCGTAGAGTTCCTCAGGACTATTCCCGTAGTGTTCCTCAGGACTATTCCCGTAGTGTTCCTCAGGACTATTCCCGTAGTGTTCCTCAGGACTATTCCCGTAGTGTTCCTCAGGACTATTCCCGTAGTGTTCTTCAGGACTATTCCCGTAGTGTTCCTCAGGACTATTCCCGTAGTGTTCTTCAGGACTATTCCCGTAGTGTTCCTCAGGACTATTCCCGTAGTGTTCCTCAGGACTATTCCCGTAGTGTTCCTCAGGACTATTCCCATAGTATTCCTCAGGACTATTCCCGTAGTGTTCCTCAGGACTATTCCCATAGTATTCCTCAGGACTATTCCCATAGTGTTCCTCAGGACTATTCCCATAGTATTCCTCAGGACTATTCCCGTAGTGTTCCTCAGGACTATTCCCATAGTGTTCCTCAGGACTATTCCCATAGTGTTCCTCAGGACAACCTCTGCAATACCCACACCTTCTGAGATATATATATATATATATATATATATATATATATATATATATATATATATATATATATATATATATATATATATATATATATATATGGAATTTGGGGAGGATGAATGCTGGCTGAGATTGATGATGAAGTTGATGAATCACGTGTGAGAGTAATGGTGCACCGCTACCTGCCCCCTCCCCCAAACACTCCCTGGTATCACTCATCCCCTCCCTCTCACCCACCCTGGTATCACTCATCCACCTCCCTCTCACCCACCCTGGTATCACTCATCCACCTCCCTCTCACCCACCCTGGTATCACTCATCCACCTCCCTCTCACCCACCCTGGTATCCCTCATCCACTTCCCTCTCTCTCTCTGGTCCTCGATACCTCAAGAAACTGCTATCGGGCTTCGACAGCTGAGACAGTCTAGGTAAAAGCTTCTTGGGGTGAAATTTCCTCTTTTAAAGTGCTGAAAGGAAGGTTTCATTCGGTTTATAAACCCTGGAGGGTTAGTAACCCATGATAATCCAAGAAAGCCAATATGCCATCCAGGTACCTATCTACTGTTACGAGAACATGGGCAATAGGTACTGGGAGACTTACCCATTCGTCTCACCCCTGCCCAATATTAAAACCAGATCCTTCGGTTGAGAGCCGAGCAAGAGACCATCTGAGCCAAAAACAAAATTATTTATAAAGTCGGGAACTTAATTTATTTAGTGTGAGTAAACAAATACCCTGATTTCCACTTTCAACACTAATAATTCTACATCAGTGGCTCCCATCCTTTTCGAGTACCAAGACCCCTTTATAGCCTCAAGTTTTTGCCTAGCTGCATATATTTGATGCTTTTCTGTCCTTGTCTCGTACACCTTGATAATACATGATAGTCCTTAATCTAGAGAGAAGTTGGTAGTTCTCAGAAAGATTTTCTCAGTGTGGGTTTTCAAGTCTTCTGTTTCCTGTCTTTCTCATGTAATCCTATGTACTTCATGTAACAGAGGATATTAAGAGGAGGCAGGAGGAGTAATCCCTTCTGCCAAACTACGAGGACCCTTGAAATAATTCAGCGTCCCCCGGGGGTCCTCGGCCCACTGGCTGATAACCACTGTCCTAGATGAAACATCTGGTACCGAAATATTTGTCTTTAGAGGCTGTAAAGATACCAAATATAGAAACATCTCTAAAGAGACGAGGTAAGAAGCAGGAAAGGAAATGAGGAGAGAGATTAAGACACAGATAGGGAGGGGATCAACAGGAGAGACGAGAGGATACACGAGATTCAGGAAGAGATGGGATACATAATGATATAAATATGGAGGAGAGTGACAGAGAGGAGGGAGGAGACAATTACGAGAGACAGAGATAGACGGTAGGAGACGCAGAAAAGTGCGGGACGGACAAGGAGGAACACAAAGAGAGAGACAACACAGAGAGGTACAGGAGGGATTGAGATGAGAGAAAAACACAGGGGACAGAGAGACATATGGAAGAGAAGAGAGATGGGGAGACACAGGGAGAGACACGAAGGGTGGGCCAGAAAGTTTGGTGTCTCCTCGAGGGATGAACTTCAAATATCTCACTCCTCACACCATCAACTGTATCCCAGTCTCTCGCACCAAGACTAATATACCTTCACAATCGAATAATTCCAGTGTTTCCCCCTCGGAGCCTGGCTACAAGACATATCATCTCCGTATCAACCAGTTGAGTCAAACTGTGGTATATTTGTCCTGGCAGTGTGTACAGGCGAGCTTCTGTCACCCACAGTATGATTGACAACCTAATTGAATTTCCTCAGCTGAGTGCAGCACTGGGAGGTCCAGCTGATTTTCCCGAGTGATTAGTATTCAAGTTTTGTTTTGGCTTTGTCGCTAGTGTGCACGTGTGTGTGTGTGTGTGTGTGTGTGTACTGACCTAGTTGTGGTTGCAGGGGTCGAGTCATAGCTCCTGGCCCCGCCTCTTTACTGGCCGCCACTGGGTCACTCTCCCTGCTCCATGAGCTTTATCATACCTCTTCTTAAAGCTATAAATGGAACCTGCCTCCACTACATCGCTTCCCAAACTATTCCACTTCCCGACCACTCTGTGACTGAAGAAATACTTCCTAACATCCCTGTGATTCATCTGAGTCTTCAACTTCCAACTGTGTCCCCTTGTTGCTGTGTCCCATCTCTGGAACATTCTGTCTCTGTCCAGCTTGTCAATTCCTCTCAGTATTTTATATGTCGTTATCATGTCCCCCCTATCTCTCCTGTCCTTCTGTGTCGTCAGGTCGATTTCCCTTAACCTCTCCTCGTAGGACCTACCTCGTAGCTCCGGGAAAGTGCAAACCTTTGCACTTTCTCTAACTCCTTCATGTGCTTGGCTAGGTGTGGGTTCCAAACTGGCGCTGCATACTCCAATATGGGCTTAACGTACACAGTGTACAGGGTCCTGAACGATTCCTTATAAAGATGTCGGAATGCTGTTCTTAGGTTTGCTAGACGCCCGTATGCTGCAGCAGTTATTTGGTTGATTTGCGCCTCAGGAGATGTGCTTGGTGTTATACTCACCCAAAGATCTTTTTCCTTGATTGAGGTTTGTAGTCTCTGGTCCCCTAGACTGTACTCCGTATGCGGTCTCTTTGCCCTTCCCCAATCTTCATGACATTGCACTTGGTGGGGTTGAACTCCAGGAGCCAATTGCTGGACCAGGCTTGCAGCCTGTCCAGATCCCTTTGTAGTTCTGCCTGGTCCTCGTCCGATTGAATTCTTCTCATCAACTTTACATCATCTGTAAACAGGGACACTTCGGAGTCTATTCCTTCCGTCACGTCTGTTCGACAGTATCCATGAACAGAGCACCTGTTACCCTGGACTGGTCCTCCTTGGAACTGCCACTGTCAACGCGCTCACATCCTGACACCTCGCCACTACCTGACTCCTGCTGTCTTCCTGTCAGTGTGTCTCACCTTGATCCATTTGAGTGCTCGTGTATCCCTGCCTGTGGTCTTAGCTTTTGTCATTGATTTTTTGTGAAACTGTGTCAAACGCCTTCTTACAGTCCTAGGAAATGTCAATCTACCCACCCTCTCTTTTTACTGTGTGTGTGTGTGTGTGTGTAAGGAAACACTTCGAAATGTTTCGGCCCGCCGGAATTGAACCCGGGCCCTCCGTGCGTGAAGCAAGAGCGCTAGCCACCATGCCATCTGGGCGTGTATGTGTATGTGTGTGTTGTGTGTGTACTCACCTAGTTGTGGTTGCAGGGGTCGATTCATGGCTCCTGGTGTGTGTGTGTGTGTGTGTGTGTGTGTGTGTGTGTGTGTGTGTGTGTATGTGTGTACGTGTGTGTATTTGTAATCACCAAATTGTGTTTGTGTCCGTGGTCACTAAAATTATTACAGGCATCACCACCACTAGTACCACTATAACTATTATGACCACCACTAGTACCACCCCTGCCCTGGTAACAACCACAATTACCACCACCACTAGTACCACCCCCTACAGGTACCACCATCAATGGTGGTGGGAGAGTGGCACTCACAACCACCCACCAGGAAATGATTGCCATTTGGCACCTTTCACTGATCGGGCTTTTAGCAGAATGAATACTGGTTTTCACTGTACTCCAGCAGACACAACCACCACCACCACCAGACACCACCACCACCAGACACCCCCACCACCAGACACCACCACCACCAGACATCACCACCACCAGACACCAGCACCAGCTGGCATCACCAGCAGGCACCACCAGCAGGCTTCACCAGCAGGCACCACCAGCAGGCACCACCAGCAGACACCACCACCAGCACACACCACCACCAGACACCACCATCACCACCAGACACCACCACCACCACCAGACACCACCACCACCAGCACACACCACCACCAACACTACCACCAGAAGACACCACCAGCACACACCACCACCAGCACACACCGCCACCAACACCAGAAGACACCACCACCACAAGCAGACACCACCACTACCAGCAGACACCACCACCACCACCAGCAGACACCACCATCACCAGCAGTCACCACCACCACCAGAAGGCACCACCAGCAGGCATCACCAGCAGGCACCACCAGCAGGCATCACCAGCAGGCACCACCAGCAGGCTTTACCAGCAGGCACCACCAGCAGGCACCAAAAGCAGGCACCACCAGCAGGCACTACCAGCAGGCACCACCAGCAGGCACCAAACGCAGGCACCACCAGCAGGCACTACCAGCAGGCACCACCAGCAGGCACCAAAAGCAGGCACCACCAGCAGGCACTACTAGCAGGCACCACCAGCAGGCACCACCAGCAGGCACCAGATTAAATATACGAATTGAATATTTAACATCCCTCCCGTACACAGACACTAGCAGTGGAAGAGCAGTGATAACTGCATATCACTAGCGGTGAAACCAACAGTGGTAGTAGCAGTGACAACTTCTGATAACTAGCAATGGTAACCAGCAGTGATAACCACAGTGATAACCAACAGTGATCATAGCAGTGACAACTTGCAGGATAACTAGCAAGTAACCAGCAGTGATAAACCAACAGTGGAATCAGCAGTGACAACTTCAGTAAACTAGAATGGTAACCAGCATGATAACCAACAGTGATAACCAACAGTGGTAAGTAGCAGTGACAACTTGCAGTGATAACTAGCAATGGTAACTAGCAGTGATAACTAGCAGTGATAACCAACAGTGGTAAGTAGCAGTGACAACTTGCAGTGATAACTAGCAATGGTAACCAGCAGTGATAACTAACAGTGATAACCGTGATAACCTACAGTCCATTTAGCAACAAATGTAATGAGCAAATTGCAACACAAACTATTTAATGAGCAACTTGCAACACAAACAACTTAATGACAAGTTGCAACACAACTTAATGAGTAGGTTGCAATACAAGCAACTTAATGAGCAAATTGCAACACAAACAACTTAATGAGCAAGTCGCAACACAAACAACTTAATGACAAGTTGCAACACAAACAACTCGTCACCAATTACAAAAGTTTTTCCTGCTGTCTAAATGAACAGAGCAAAATAAATATTTACACTGCCAATTGTAACTCGTTAATCGAGTTGTTTCGAAGGGCGGGAGCAGTGGGCGGGAGCAGTGGGCGGGAGCAGTGAGTGGGGGAAGTGGGCTGGAGTGAGTGGGTTTGGGAGAGGGCGAGAGGAAAACGAGTGAGGCAGTAAGTTGAGAGGACAAAACCAAGACTTAGCATTCAGGAATCTCAACAAAGAGTCATTCACTACATGCGCCATACGTCAGGCCAGTCTTGGAGAGCGCAGCGCCAGCACGGAAGCCATACCTGATAAAGCATGTTAAGAAACTGGAGAAAGTGTAGAGGTATGCAACGAGACTAGTCCCTGAGTTAGAGAATGAACGTTGACGAGAGAATATTGGAACTGAACTTGATAACATTAGAAGACAGAAGAAGCAGGATGATAGCGACATAAAAACACTCAGGGCACTTGATAGGGAGGATTGGGTTAGATTGTTCGAGAGGAGAGAAACGAGTACACGAGGGCAAAGTTAGTCGCTAAACATACATATAAATTGCCAAAGATATTATAGAGTATTTCGTTAGCCTTAGGATGAAAAGTACTTAATGAAGAAGTATTGAAGACAGGCTACATAGTTTGAAGAATAGGTATGACAGGGCTGGCGAGGCTAGAAGGAAGTACTATAAATCCGGCAAGTGGGAAGCTAAGAGGCAAAGCCAGAAGCTAAGATTCAACACCTGCAGCCACAGATAAGTACACACACACACACACACAGTACACACACGCAAATATACCCAAAAGACTATTTAATGTTAACTTTTTTTCAGCAAGAACAGTTAAAGAACATTACGAACATGGAAGACCTAATCTCAGACCGGACTCTGAAGGCGATGGTCCCAGAATTATTAACAGAACTGACATTCCAACCAACGAATTTTAGCAGGGTAATTTGGAAAGCATAAAGTATCATGAAAAGTTCACTGTCAAATTTCCCATCTTCCGCATCATAAAGTTCACGAGAAGATAACAGTTCTCATCACACATAGGAAGGAAAGTGGCTCAGCCAGAGAGCCCTCGCACCACCCTACACAAACTCTCTCTTTTAGCCACTCTGACGAGTTTCCATTAAAGAAATTACCACATATTATAACGCTTCAATTCCCTGCCTTCTAGTTGGTCAACCTCACTTCTCCCTCGAGTAAATTGAACGGAATAAGAACATGTATTGTGTAGATGCGATGTTTCCAGCAGCTCCAGCAAGGTGTGTGTGTGTGTGTGAGTGTGTGTGTGTGTGTATGTGTGTGTGTGTGTGCGACTGACTGTTTAAGACGCTAGGTTTCCAGCAGTTCCAGAAAGGTGTGTGTGTGTGTGTGTGTGAGTGTGAGTGTGTGTGAGTGTGTGTGTGCGACTGACTGTGAAACGCGGTTTAGGTTCAGAAAGGTGTGCGACTGACTGTTTGACGACTGTTAGCGCGGGTTTCCAGCAGTTCCATCAAGGTGTGCGACTGACTGTTTAAGACGCTAGGTTTCCAGCAGTTCCAGAAAGGTGTGTGCGACTGACTGTTTAAGACGCTAGGTTTCCAGCAGTTCCAGAAAGGTGTGTGCGACTGACTGTTTAAGACGCTAGGTTTCCAGCAGTTCCAGAAAGGTGTGTGCGACTGACTGTTTAAGACGCTAGGTTTCCAGCAATTCCAGAAAGGTGTGGGGCTGACAAATTACTGGGGGTTCTGTCCCATTAGTCAAGCTGTCTCTTTATATTTCAAACGTAGGATTTTTTTATCTTCAAGAAGAAACACAAAAGGCAACTTTTAAATCTTCACTCTCCCTTCCCCAGAGTTCCACTCTGATATAAACACTGAGATAGCCAGTGACACCAGAAATCCTGCCACCAACGTTCCCAGACCCACTTTGCTAAAAGTCTCACATGTTTACTGGGAAACTGTGTTGGCTCCGTCTGGCTCTGCTATGGGCTACACTAGATTAAAATCACAACATTTAAACACGGGTAAATCCAGTTCATAGGATGATAGCAGAGCTTTCCACAATCAGCGATAACACAGTGGGGCAAACAACCGCCTGGACCAAGCAATTCCTGAGGAAATTAACCCTTTCGGTGCATCCTAATAGTGTAGTCAATGGACTTTAAAACCAAATGAAGCAACCAACTAGTGAAGTGACAGATGTTCGAGCACCTGTCACCAGTCTCCTTGCTTCGTTTCAGTTGAATGCAACAAGGATTTGATGCTACTGTTTGAAGACAAACTACATTACTGGAGTGCGTCCAGCAAGGAGTCTCACCTCTGTTGCTGCACAGCGGCACGGCTTGCAAAAATCACCACAACCACCTTCACCACCAGTACCCACTACCATCACCACCACCATCACCAGTACCCATCGCCATCACCACCACCAGTACCCACCACCATCGCCACCAATACCAGTACCCACCACCATCACCAATACCACCACCATCACCAGTACCCACCACCATCACCAATACCCACCACCATCACCAATACCCACCACCATCACCACCACCACTACCCACCCATCATCAACATTACCATATTATACATCAACGTATAATGGTAGGAAAGCAAATAAAAAATTATGATCATTTCCTACCTGTTTTTACCATAAGTTTTTTACACTTATGATTATTATTATCTTTGTTATTAATAATATTGTTATTATTAATCATGTTAAGGGTGTCATACAGTTTCTGTAGTAACATCAATGCAATTTTTTCCTGATAATCTCAGTGCTCGTCAGTTAAGTTATAAAAACTCGCAGCAAATCAGAGGCATTGAAATATTTTATCCACGAACCATCAGATGAATGTTTCAGGGTTCAAGTGGATTAACGAGACACTTAACGAGTATTGAAACTGTTATTTGCATTTTATGAACTCATATTCATGTACCGTATTGGGTGGCTAGGCTGCTTATGTTTTATTATCAAAATTTCTTTTTTTAACATTCTATTTATTTTACAGCATTTTTTTTTACGTTTTCTCAACATTTAGTTATCATTTTAGTGGGTTTTTAACATTTCTCAACGTTTTTCTACGTTTTTTTTCGAAATTTTCAACATTTTTTTTCAATATCTGGAAAGTTTTTAATATTTCAACATTTTTCCTCTAGGATTTCACACCGTTAAACGTTCTCCACTGGGTTTCCACCTCGCTAAATCTTGTGCAGTGGGGGTTTCACCTCGTTCAACGTTTACTAGTAGGGTCTTGTCTTTAAACGTTCTCCAGTGGGGGTCTCACCTCGTTAAGCCTCGTCCAGTCCTCGTTCAACGTTCGCTTCCCAACAATGAAAGTTTCATTATACCGACGAGGTTCTTTGGAATGAAAAAAAGGTCCTTCTCCAGTGGTGCCTTACGCGCCTTTGCTTTGCGCATTTGTCTGCACTTTGCGTGCCATCCCAAAGCAGAGAAAAGAATACGAGGAGCGTGTGGGTAGAGGAGGAAGTTAATAAAAACAATTAAAGCCAATAAATGGAGTCCCGCTCAAGAAAGGGGTCGAGGAACTGCTCCCCAAGGAGGTGGGGGTCGAGAATGGGGTCAAATAAGTCTTTAATTATATTGGGGTAATTGGGATTATAGAAAAAATTGGGCTAAGGGAATACAGGAGAAACATCAAGTTAAAGAACAAGAGCTAGAGAAGACGCGAAGTTAATAAACACTATGAACGGGAAGACATATGAAGTCAAATAGGGCTTCAGTGTTTAGTCGTATAATTTGTTCAAAAGATTCCAGTATCTGAATCGCATCCCAGCATTCTACAACTTAATCTAATACGATATGTGACAAGATCACAAGAAACAAGAGGCAATTCAACCACTTCGAAATGGAATTAATTTCGAAGCGCTTTCGTTCTCTCTCGGTATTTGAGAATATGAATGAATGATCACGAAATCGCTAGGAATTTAATTTCCCTTCAAAGTTATTCAGATTATTTGGAAATATTTTCCAACACAACTTGGGTACGTTTAGTGTTTGATACTAAATCCTCTTATTCCTCCTCGTGCGGGCTTTGTACTCAACTGTGTTTGATACTACATCCTCTTATTCCTCGTGGTGCGGGCTTTGTACTCAACTGTGTTTGATACTACATCCTCTTATTCCTCCTCTTTCGGGCTTTGTACTCAACTGTAAATGGATGAAGCTATGTCACGAGAGAATTAGATTGGGGAGCAGGAGGGTCGCTTCATCCGCAAGAAAACAGTGTTTCGCAAGACTCTTAGAGATATATCTGAGGAGCGCGCAGTCATGTCCCTAGGGGTGTATCAGAGCATGAGAGGCAATATTGATAAAACGTGCTATGCTGTTTTCCCTCCATGCGAACAACAGTAATACCAAGCTGGTGTGGAGAGGTGGTGGAGCAGACAATTGAAGGTTGAAGACATGCTTCTGATAGTGCTGCCACAACACCGTGGCTAAAAAAAATCACAACATAAGCAACGGATAAATTTTTCAATACCTTGACTAAAACAACTGACAACTAACAAACTGGAGATAAAACTTAAATAACGTTTAGGCCAGTAATGGACGTTTGTCAAATAGGAACTTTATAGTGGCGCACAGAACTCGATTAAGATTTTGTAGGCCCCTGGGCTACAGGTATTGTCAGAGGCCTCCAGTGATATTTTCACACGGAAAAAAAATTAATCACAAGAGTCAACAGTTGATCATATACGTGATGTATAAACTTTCAACAGTAACTGTGAACACTTTTCACAGTTACTGCTGTAACTGCCCAGTGGTACTTCATCCCAGGACGGTAATTTGCCTCTCAACGATACCAGCTACTCTCCCCTTCCTTGAACCAGACACAATTACCCCCTGTTCTTTAGGTGCTTTATTGCCCGCACGTTCTTAGCCCCTCCTCGAGAATATAATAATAATAATAATAATAATAATAATAATAATAATAATAATAATAATAATAATAATAATTACAAATAAATAATAATAAATGTTGCTATCAAAGATACATCATTCGCCTTAGAATCTGCAAGGGCCAGTTGGCAGTCTTTCAGTGTTATCTTTTCAAGATTTAACATCTAAGGCACTCTGCTAGTCATGTGGCACTCTGCAAGTCATGTGGCACTCTTCTGATGATCTTTAAAGATACACTGGTGTCGTTCACTTCTTACTGCTACTCAAGCCTGCTCTCTCGTTCTGAGAACTGCCAAAGTTCTTTTCATCTACAGACCAGACTTTTTCTGAAGTGTTCGACTCAACTGAGCACTTGCTTGTGGTGTTGCTGCTTAGTGTTGCTGCTTGTGGTGTTGCTGCTTGTGGTGTTGCTGCTTGTGGTGTTGCTGCTTGTGGTGTTGCTGCTTGTGGTGTTGCTGCTTAGTGTTGCTGCTTGTGGTGTTGCTGCTTGTGGTGTTGCTGCTTGTCGTGTTGCTGCTTAGTGTTGCTGCTTGTGGTGTTGCTGCTTAGTGTTGCTGTCCTCCCCCGCTGATACATGAGAGAAAACACAATATCTTAAAATTATTTCCCACAGAAGCCGAAGAAAACAAACCTCGCTACAACAAGAGTGACAAACCTCGCTACAACAAGAGTGACAAACCTCGCTACAACAAGAGTGACAAACTTACAGCTTGAAACAGGCGCTCGAGGACACAGCTTGAAGTTAAAAACACAGATGGGTTACGGGTATATCACGAAATATCTCTTCATCTTCAAAGTGGTCAGAAAGTGGCACGACCTGACAGCAAAGTGGTAGAGGCAGAATCTATAAATAGCTTTAAGAATAGGTATGATAAAACTCACTAAGCCAGTTAAGAGGAAACTCATTCTAAGAGGAGAGCCATATAACACTCGACCCCTGCGACCACAAACATGGGAATAAAAATAGTTAAGCGTGCGCGCGCGCACACACACGTCTCACGGGGGTGATCATCTCGCCACTCAACACACAAAACACCAACAATTTCTTTCCTTAAAAATCTGCAGATTTCCACTTTGGTTTCTTCTCTGCTAGTTTATTTTATACACTTCACTCTCCTGAAAGAGTGACTCCAAGGAATAGGAAATTTCTATAAGCGAACATTAAACGTGATCATGTACTGCTGGAATCTCGCTTCACACACGGAGGGCCCGGGTTCAATTCCTGGCGGGGCGGAAACATTTCGAAGTGTTTCCTTACACACACACACATACAACAGGCCTAGTGTCTAATCGACATGTGCCTAGGACAAAATGGTAACTAACACACACACACACACAGTGGTACCTCGGTATACGTCCTTATTCTGTTCCAGGACCTTGGACGTATACCAAACGAATTTTCCCATAAGAAATATAGGGAAAACTATTAATCCGTTCCAATGAAAAAAAATCCTATTGTTATTGGCATATTATACATTGATGGGTTGTATAAAATAATTTAAACACTGTTTAATACTAAAATACATACATAAATACAAAAGAATTAGATTAAATAAATGCAAATTTAACCTCACTTTACTTTGCTGAAAAGAGTTAAGCGCCTACTAGGATAGTCCTGAGAAGGGAGGAGAAGGAAATGTTATTGTTTGGAAGGAGAGTCCCATTCTCTTTTCTGTCTCTTTTTACCTATTTGGACCTGGTTGAAGTTCACCAGGTTTGACTTTTACTAAAAATATGTCCAAAGAACTTTCATTCTACATTCTCAGGATGTTTCGGAAATGTGACACTGTCTGGTCATTCCAGACAATGCTATTATGGCTTGTTTGGGCTTTGTTGGGGTGATACTTCTCTGAAAAGTTTTTGACGTCCATCCATTTGGCAAAGATTTCCTTGATTAATGAAGTAGGGGCTTCCTCTATCTTCTCTTCCGAGCCTGAAGAGAGTGCATCCATCATAGTCTTGTGCTCCTCCTCCTCAAGTTCCTGCAGCTCCTCAGTGGTCAGCTCTTCCCTGTGCCCCTCCACATCACCATCACTCACATCCAGACCCATGGACCTCCCCAGAGAGACAATATCCTCCACTATAGACACAGCCTCAAAGCCCTGAAAGCCCCTTTCAGCCACTGCTTCTGGCCACAAATTCCTCCAAGCAGAGTTCATTGTTCTGTATGAAACTTCCTGCCAGGCTTTGTCAATGAGAGGTAAACAAGGTAGCGCGCGGTGTCGTGACTCATTTTCACCCCCACAAGTTCTAGCACGCGAGTCGTATTCCAAACAAAGGTCGTATACCAAGCAAAAATTTTCGCGTCCAAACAGGACGTATACCGAGTTGGACTTATTCCAAAGCGGACGTATACCGAGGCACCATTGATATATATATATATATATACATACATATATATATATATATATATATATATATATATATATATATATATATATATATATATATATATATATATATATATATATATATATATATGAATGTACACACAATGCTAGGTTGGTTAATGAGGCTTTACGCCTATCAACCACACGAGGGTTATTAATGCTGTTGCCTGTCACCTGTTCACCACCAGTCAAAAATATGGGCCCATATATGAGATTTTTGTGATTAAAATAAACTATGTATGCATATTACTAACATATACACTACTCAGCGTGTACATGTACTAGTGTTCTCAGTGATCACTCATCAAGAGATGTACTCAGAATGTATATAGTTATTATGTCAATTCTCAAAAATAAGTGATACTTAGTAATGAGTCTCACCTCAAGTTTCCCACTTGTTACTACACCATAGTGTTTCAAAATGATGGACTCAGTTTCAACGATAGTTGAATTTTAAATTGGGTCCATCCTTTTTAAAACAGTATGCGCACTAAAATGTATATATAAACTTTTATGCACCATTCATTACCGCTGTTATATAAAGTTTCCTGGCAGACACAAGTGCTAAATATATTATGGTAGATGCTAATTCTGCCTACACTTACGGAGCACTGGCAGGCATTACCCTTGTCTACCTCTCAGCTGTTATATCAGCTTGCAACCAACACACTATTCCAGTTGTTATATCAACTTGCAACCAACACACTACACCAGTTGTTATATCAGCTTGCAACCAACACACTACAACAGTTGTTATATTAGCTTGCAACCAACACACTACACCAGTTGTTATATCAACTTGCAACCAACACACTACACCAGTTGTTATATCAACTTGCAACCAACACACTACAACAGTTGTTATATCATCTTGCAACCAACACACTACACCAGTTGTTATATAGCTTGCAACCAACACACTACACCAGTTGTTATATTCACTTGCAACCAACACACTACACCAGTTGTTATATCAATCTTGAACCAACACTACACCAGTTGTTATATACACCAGTTGTTATATCAACTTACCAACACACTACACCAGTTGTTATATCAAGCTTGCAACCAACACACTACACCAGTAATCGCTTAACCAACAAATATTGTATTCAACTTGCAACCAACACACTACAACAGTTGTTATATCAACTTGCAACCAACACACTACAACAGTAACTCCTCTTAACGGATCTGACACAAATATTGTAGTTAGCTTTGAACTGACACCTCCAGTAACAATAATAAAATTACCGAGCTTCTCACACTCCAAATAGTTCGCCACTGTCTTTAAAATAATCATTACCATTCACATTCTAAGTTAAACGTATTGATGATGCGTAACAGGGAATTATCAATGTTGATCTGCTGGCCACAGCTGTTGATAATGATAGCACAAGTTAAACCTTCATTTAAGTGATCACATTGTGAAGGTATCCGATATCAAATTTTGGTTGAAACGTTATTAGATGATATGAGTCCAGCCTAAAGTGCGGTCCACAATGTAGCCTAAAGTGCGGCCCACAATGTAGCCTAAAGTGCGGCCCACAATGTAGCCTAAAGTGCGGCCCACAATGTAGCCTACAGTGCCACTCACAGTGTGGTCTACAGTGCCGCCCACAATGTGGCCTACAATGCCGACCACAGTGTGGTCTACAGTGCCACCCACAGTGTAGTCTACAGTGCTGCCCACAATGTGGCCTACAATGCCGCCCACAGTGTGATCTACAGTGACGCCCACAATGTGGTCTACAGTGCCGCCCAAAATGTAGCCTACAGTGCCGCCCAGTGTGGTCTACAGTGCCGCCCACAATGTTGTCTACACTGCCACCCACAATGTGGTCTATAGTCCCGCCCACAGTGTGGTCTACAGTACCACCTACAGTGTTGTCTACAGTGCCGCCTACAGTGTGGCTTACAGTGCCAATCTTTGCTGCTTATAGGTCTACCCACAATCCGGCCTACAAGCCACAGTTTTCGAAGTGCAAACATAGTACTTGTCACCTTCATAAATATCTTACACTCCAACAATACGCAAAGTCGCCAAATCCCCTTTTCTCCGCTCCAGTTTAAAAAGTTTACACACAAACACACACGACTGTTGAATACTCAAGTCACGACGTCGTCAACCTCCCTCCTACCCTCCTTCCAACCTTCCTGGGACCTTCACTACACCTCTTCCAACCTTCCTGGGACCTTCACTACACCTCTTCCAACCTTCCTGGGACCTTCACTACACCTCTTCCAACCTTCCTGGGACCTTCACTACACCTCTTCCAACCTTCCTGAGACCTTCACTACACCTCTTCCAACCTTCCTGAGACCTTCACTACACCTCTTCCAACCTTCCTGGGACCTTCACTACACCTCTTCCAACCTTCCTGGGACCTTCACTACACCTCTTCCAACCTTCCTGAGACCTTCACTACACCTCTTCCAACCTTCCTGGGACCTTCACTACACCTCTTCCACTCACTGATTTACACACCGTCTTCTTCAATCTGTTCTTCCCTTATTTTTGCTACGTGAAGAAACTGTTTCAGCATTAGTCATTCTGTTCCTTGGTTTATATCTTTCTTACCATCCATCATGCCACAACTCAGTTCCAGCCCTAGAACTAGCAGGCCAGCGCTCCTAGTGTGCTAACAAATGCATCCAGTTAAATTAATCTATTAGGCCGGTATGCTAGTTTTATCACTGGCTTAGTTGAGTTTCCGTTCAACAAGTCACTATGCTGTTAACTAATACAAAAATCATAGACACAACTTTACTGCATCCACTGGTACACAACTTTAATGCATCCACAGGTACACAACTTTACTGCATCCACAGGTACACAACTTTAATGCATCCACAGGTACACAACTTTAATGCATCCACTGGTACACAACTTTACTGCATCCACAGGTACACAACTTTACTGCATCCACTGGTACACAACTTTACTGCATCCACTGGTACACAACTTTACTGCATCCACTGGTACACAACTTTACTGCATCCACTGGTACACAACTTTAATGCATCCACTGGTACACAACTTTACTGCATCCACTGGTACACAACTTTACTGCATCCACTGGTACACAACTTTACTGCATCCACAGGTACACAACTTTACTGCATCCACAGGTACACAACTTTACTGCATCCACTGGTACACAACTTTACTGCATCCACTGGTACACAACTTTAATGCATCCACTGGTACACAACTTTAATGCATCCACTGGTACACAACTTTAATGCATCCACTGGTACACAACTTTACTGCATCCACTGGTACACAACTTTAATGCATCCACTGGTACACAACTTTACTGCATCCACTGGTACACAACTTTACTGCATCCACTGGTACACAACTTTAATGCATCCACTGGTACACAACTTTAATGCATCCACTGGTACACTTCATTCTTCCCACAAGCGCCTCGACGCTCAGGCTAGTTAATTTCCATCACATACTGTATGGTTTACCTCATCTTTCTTCTAGCCACATGCTGACAAGTCTCCCAAATATCTAAATACATTTACATCTCCTAAATTCCCTACCAATCTGTCATTTTAAATTTTTTATTCCCAATACATAAACTTATTCTCGTTCCACTGATGTTTTATGTGCTTAATACTTCACTGATAAAACTGGAAGGGAGATGAGGCTGAGGAGGAGAAAGAGAAGGAGAAACAGGAGAAAGAAGAGAAAGAGGAGAAAGAGGAGGCGAAGGACTAAGAGATCAGATAAAACTTTAACAAGAATAAATAAATTTTTTACACGCCTTTGTTTTGTTGTCAACAAACCATGTTAGGAAAGTATTGGTGTGTGTGTACTCACCTATTTGTACTCACCTATTTGTGGTTGCAGGGGTCGATTCATAGCTCCTGGCCCCGCCTCTTCACTGATTGCTACTAGGTCCTCTCTCTCCCTGCTCCATGAGCTTTATCAAACCTAGTCTTAAAACTATGTATGGTTCCTGCCTCCACTATGTCGCTTTCCAAGCTATTCCACTTCCTGACAACTCTATGACTGAAGAAATACTTCCTAACATCCCTTTGACTCATAGGAGTCTTCAACTTCCAATTGTGACCCCTTGTTTCTGTGTCCCCTCTCTGGAACATCTTGTCTCTGTCCACCTTATCTATTCCTCGCAGTATTTTATATGTCGTTATCATGTCTCCCTAACCCTCCTGTCCTCTAGTGTCGTCAGGCCGATTTCCCTTAACCTTTCTTCGTAGGACAATCCCCTTAGCTCTGGGACTAGTCTTGTTGCAAACCTTTGCACTTTCTCTAATTTCTTGACGTGCTTGACCAGGTGTGGGTTCCAAACTGGTGCTGCATACTCCAGTATGGGCCTGACGTATATGGTATACAGAGTCTTGAATGATTCCTTGGTGAGGTATTGGAACGCTATTCTTAGGTTTGCCAGCCGCCCGTATGCTGCAGCAGTTATCTGATTGATGTGTGCCTCAGGAGATGTGCTCGGTATTATACTCACCCCAAGATCTTTTTCTTTGAGTGAGGTTTGCAGTCTTTGGCCACCTAGACTATACTCTGTCTGCGGTCTTCTTTGCCCTTCCCCGATATTCATGACTTTACATTTGGCAGGGTTAAATTCAAGGAGCCAGTTACTGGACCAGGCTTGCAGCCTGTCCAGGTCTCTTTGTATTCCTGCCTGATCCTCGACTGATTTGATTCTTCTCATTAACTTCACATCATCTGCAAACAGGGACACTTCTGAGTCTATCCCTTCCGTTATGTCATTCACATATACCAAAAACAGTACAGGTCCTAGGACTGACCCTTGTGGAACTCCACTCGTCACAGGTGTGTGTGTGTGTGTGTGTGTGTGTGTGTGTGTGTTTGTGTGTGTGTATGTGAGTGTGTGTGTGTACTCACCTAATTGTGGTTGCAATGGTAGAGACTCATCTCCTGGCCCCGCCTCTTCGCTGTCCGCTACTGGGTCTCTGCTCTCCCTGCTCCATGAGCTTTATCATACCTTGCCTTAAAACTATGTATGGTTCCTGCCTCCACTATATCTTTCTCTAGACTATTCCACTTCCTGACTACTCTGTGGCTGAAGAAATGCTTCCTAACATCCCTTTGACTCATCTGAGTCTTCAGCTTCCAGTTGTGTCCCCTTGTTTCTGTGTTCCCTCTCTGGAACATCCTGTCACTGTCTACCTTGTCGATTCCCCGCAGTATTTTGTATGTCGTTATCATGTCTCCTCTGACCCTTCTTTCCTCCAGTGTGGTTAGTCCTATTTCCCTCAACCTTTCTTCATAGGACAGACCCCTGAGTTGTGGAACTAACCTTGTCGCAAACCTTTGCACTTTCTCTAGTTTCTTTACGTGCTTGACCAGGTGTGGGTTCCAGACTGGTGCTGCATATTCTAGTATGGGCCTGACGTACACGGTGTACAGTGTCTTGAACGATTCCTTGTTTAGGTGACGGAACGCTAATCTTAGGTTTGCCAGTCGCCCATATGCTGCCGCGGTTATCTGGTTGATGTGTGTCTCAGGAGACGTGCTTGGCGTTATACTCACCCCAAGGTCTTTCTCTTTTGCCGAGGTTTGTAGCTTTTGTCCACCTAGCCTGTACTCTGTCAGCGGTCTTCTTTGCCCTTCTCCGATCTTCATGACTTTGCATTTGGTGGGATTGAATTCGAGAAGCCAGTTGCTAGACCAGATGTCAAGCTTGTCCAGGTCTGTTTGAAGTCCTGCTTGGTCCTCTTCCGATGTGTGTGTGTGAGTGTGTGTGTGTGTGTGTGTGTGTGTGTGTGTGTGTGTGTGTGTGTGTGTGTGTGTGTGTGTAGCTACAGAAACGGGGTTAGGCTCATGGTATCCTTTCTTAAATAATCTGTTCATATTTCTTGAAAGTCTGGAATGATTGTGGTTTCACAGCCTCTCTCTCTTGTATCATTCACTTGGTCAATCAATGTGCGTGCTCAATCACGCAGTACAGCTGAACACAAAACACCAGCATGTATTCTCTCACGCGTCAGAGATTGTATTGTATGACTGATGGCTGAGTAACCGGATTGCACTGTATACGAGAGGTGACTCCACGGACCACCAATGTACACATTACTACAAACACAAATATTCATTTTCACAACACAAAAGTCAAAAGGGCGGCTTTTTTGTCTTTGTTTCTTGTACAGGACATGTAGGGAACATGCATGCGATCTCTGGCGACATCGACGAGCTGCAAGAACTAACAATAGACACTGAAGAAAAATCTCTTTAGTCTGAGAGGAACCCAGACATTTCTGAGATCGTTTCTTTCATAGGAAGAGCAATCTCTCATGCTATTGTTATGCCCAACTTGTGTAGTGAAGCACAACTTGTGTAGTGAAGCACAACTTGTGTAGTGAAGCACAACTTGTGTAGTGAAGCACAACTTGTGTAGTGAAGCACACATAAGCTCTTATGACGAGGCAGCAGAGCACAAATTGTCTCAGAAATAAAACGCAGATTACAAAGACTATTTTTCAGAGATGATGAAGCATCATGGCAGCAGAGATGATGAAGCATCATGGAAGCAGAGATGACGAAGCATCATGGCAGCAGAGATGATGAAGCATCATGGCAGCAGAGATGATGAAGCATCATGGCAGCAGAGATGACGAAGCATCATGGCAGCAGAGATGATGAAGCATCATGGAAGCAGAGATGACGAAGCATCATGCCAGCAGAGATGACGAAGCATCATGGAAGCAGAGATGATGAAGCATCATGCCAGCAGAGATGATGAAGCATCATGGCAGCAGAGATGACGAAGCATCATGCCAGCAGATATGATGAAGCATCATGCCAGCAGAGATGATGAAGCATCATGCCAGCAGATATGATGAAGCATCATGCCAGCAGAGATGATGAAGCATCATGCCAGCAGAGATGATGAAGCATCATGCCAGCAGAGATGATGAAGCATCATGCCAGCAGATATGATGAAGCATCATGCCAGCAGAGATGATGAAGCATCATGCCAGCAGATATGATGAAGCATCATGCCAGCAGAGATGATGAAGCATCATGCCAGCAGAGATGATGAAGCATCATGCCAGCAGAGATGATGAAGCATCATGCCAGCAGAGATGATGAAGCATCATGCCAGCAGAGATGACGAAGCATCATGCCAGCAGAGATGATGAAGCATCATGGAAGCAGAGATGATGAAGCATCATGGAAGCAGAGATGACGAAGCATCATGGCAGCAGAGATGACGAAGCATTACAAAGAATCGGTTCCGGAAGAAACTGCTCAGTTCAACATAAACCTGAACTCTTGCTGGTATCAGTTTTTCCACGCTTTCTCCCAGGATTTTGTATTTCGTGAAGCGGTAAACCCAAGTGGGTCATTCAGTGTTCTCCCAGGAGAGCACTGCCACCTGATCCTCATGACCACCAGATGTTTGGTAGCGCATGGAAGCTCTGGTAGCAGCAAAGATACATTTAGGGAAAGTTGATTCAGACATTCACTTCCATAACACACGCAGACACTCACTTGAAGACCTAAATGAAACTAGACAAAGACCGGGTTGTATATCTCGCCTTCTGATGGGACCTCTTCAGCACAAGTAGGAAATAAACAGCCCCGTATTTATTTATTGGTTCATTTATGCCTGTAAATAAATATTTCTGTTTCCATAGACGTGAGGTTAAAGATTGTTCTACAGACGTAGAACAATGAAATGAGCGTTCAACTAAGAGATTCTAGCATCAGCTGAGCACAAGAACACGAACTGAGAGAAGAAAGAGAGAGACGGGGGATGCAGACAGGGGGAGGTAATCCCACCTCCTCACTCCACTCGGCAGGTGACACTGGACTTTTTCGGGCATGAAATTCATCATAGAAAGACACGCGTGTCGCTCAGCGGGATATATATATATATATATATATATATATATATATATATATATATATATATATATGCAAATACAACACATATCATAAAAAAAAAAAAAAAAAAAAAAGCGCATATGGATAAGAATGGAAGACATCGGTGAAAGAACATTAAGATAATAGATGTAGCAGCAGGTAGCATCAGGTAGCATCAGGTAGCAGCAGGTAGCAGCAGGTAGCATCAGGTAGCAGCAGGTAGCACGGAGGTGAATAAGATCAGGTGACTGACGATGGTAACTCACCTGTGATCAGGTGGCGTGTGAAGGTCCGCTCTCCAGCGGTCCTCTCACTCAGGTACCAAACTCTGAAGAGGAAGACAAGTTACGTCAACGTCATTCTGCAATTGAACATCAATGAAATAGAAATATAATAAAAACATACACACACTGAATTATAAATTATCAAATATATTTTCGCCACGGGAAGGTTCAAGAGAGATATTGTCTTACTCGTATGATGTCAAATTAATTCTACTGCCAAAGAATATTGAAGTTCATGTATTCGGTGCCTGACTCTTTACAGTCGTCAGAGGTTTGTCAGTACACGTTTATGATGTTTCAGTACATCAGTGAGACAACCAGACACATTACCGCTCCAGTTCAAGAATATTTACATATAACATTTACATCATGGTAGTCGTTGGCCAAAACCATTGCTTTCAGCCATCAAAGAACCCGTCTGAGACTACCTCAAGAAAACAACTACTTTGAGTCTGTAGCAGAAACACCACACCAGTCATGGAGAGGAGAGTAGCAGAGGCGGTGCTCTTCACCCACCACATTAAACTCTTTATTGTCTCACCTCACAACCAATCACAACTTTTATCTTCTCAGGCTAATACAAATTTTTCATTATATCCTCAACCTGATGAAAAAACTGATTTTTTTCTAAATTTATTTGTTCATACTGCTGTACCTACTCTACCGAAAATCTTCTTATATTATATATATATACATGTATATATATATATATATATATATATATATATATATATATATATATATATATATATATATATATATATATATATATATATAATGTGTGTGTGTGTGTGTGTGTGTGTGTGTGTGTGTGATTATTGATATGAAATTTCATCATTTTCCCACTTCCTCTTCCCGTTCTCACTCCTCCCTCCCACTTTATGTATCATATTTCTTAATCTTTCCTGTAAATTTCTCCTGAATCTTGCATTTCCATCTCCATTTAAATGTAAACCATCTGCCGTGGGAGAGAGAGAGAGAGAGAGAGAGAGAGAGAGAGAGAGAGAGAGAGAGAGAGAGAGAGAGAGAGAGAAAGAGGAAAGAGAGAGAGCAAATATTAAATTTGTATATAGATTGCAAATGTTGATTAAAATAACCAATATTTAATTACTAATTCTAAGGTAATCGGATAATGATAATTGATATTCGTGTTTGACCATAAGTTATTAGCAGAGAAAGTGTATATGAAACAGCTGGTACAATGACGGTATTGTCTGACACCAGTGAAACAGCTGGTACAATGACACTGTTCATAGAGAGAAAGTATTAACAGAGAAACAGTCAACAGAGTTAAACTGTTGAATCGTAACTTGTTTTATATACAAGCTTTGAGCAATAATAGGATTTCAATATTTTAACAAAGGTGTTTCTCTCTCTCTCTCTCTCTCTCTCTCTCTGTCTCTCTCTCTGTCTGTCTCTCTCTCTCTCTCTCTCTCTCTCTCTCTCTCATTCGACCAAGAGAGAGAGAAAGGAGAGAGAAGACAACTGTTAGATTTGGCTCATTTATAAAAAGTTTATGTATTTTATTAGAAGTTGTCACAACCGTACTTGTTTACATTCAGTGACCGTCACTGTGTTTCAGACCGTCACTGTGTTTACATTACAGTGACCGTCACTGTGTTTAATTTACAGGACCGTCACTGTGTTTACATTTACAGTGACCGTCACTGTGTTTACATTTACAGTGACCGTCACTGTGTTTACATTTACAGTGACCGTCACTGTGTTTACATTTACAGTGACCGTCACTGTGTTTACATTTACAGTGACCGTCACTGTGTTTACATTTACAGTGACCGTCACTGTGTTTACATTTACAGTGACCGTCACTGTGTTTACATTGTGACCGTCACTGTGTTTATTACAGTGACCGTCACTGTGTTTACATTTACAGTGACCGTCACTGTGTTATTACAGTGACCGTCACTGTGTTTACATTTACAGTGACCGTCACTGTGTTTACATTTACAGTGACCGTCACTGTGTTTACATTTACAGTGACCGTCACTGTGTTTACAGTAACACACAGTATTCTGAATGCACTAATTAATAAAATGTAAAACTTCACTGATTAATTCTCGTGTCGTGAACAAAAATATATTCCCAGTGGTGGTGGTGGTGGTAGTAGTGGTGGTGGTAGTGGGGTGGTGGTAGTGGGGGTGGTGGTAGTAGTGGTGGTGGTCGTGGTAACTGCGGTGGGTGTTGTGTGAGAGAGAGAGAGAGAGAGAGAGAGAGAGAGAGAGAGAGAGAGAGAGAGAGGCAGGGCGTGGTATGTAAGTGGTACTCAGCAGACACTGCCACCAGCAATAAGGCTGGTATAATGTACACAATAATTCGCAACGCGAGGTCCCCCAGGTCAGTGTCCCAACACTGTTACTCTACACTGTTGTATACTGCTGTATACAGTGGTATACTGTTGTATATTGATACTTGTCAGGACCTTACCATACCTAGTGTCAAGACCACACCACATCTGGTCTCAATACCACATTAAACCTGGTCGTCAAGACCACACCACACCTGGACATCAAGACCACATCACACCTGGTCGTCAAGACCACACCACACCTAGACGTCAAGACCACACCACACCTGGTCGTCAAGACCACACCACACCTGGTCGTCAAGACCACACCACACCTGGTCGCCAAGACCCCACCACACCTGGTTTCAAGATCACACCATTTTCCTAAGATCAAAGCTCCATAAGACTGACAAGACAAACACAAGAACATGAGCAACACCTGGGGAAATCTTCACTGAGAAACTTACCGCCTACACAGCAGGCTCTACCAACCTAATATTTAAGTATGTGGACGAAACCTTTCAGTGAAAGGAGTGGCGAGATGCAGCAGTTGAAGACGTTGTCACATGTGGGAGGGGCCGGCTAGTGGGCGCAGGTTAGGCCCATAATTAAGGTGAACTAGAGAGTCCTAGTAGAACTGGAGGTAGAAAGTCCTACTGGGCCAAAACATGCCATCGTAGGTTTCCTTATGCTTCTGAAGACCTCAACATGCCCCTGAGAGCTTCATTATGCTCTTGAACGCTTCTTCATGTTCCTGAAAGCTTCTTTATGCTCCACAAAGCCTCTTCATGATCCTGGACGCTACTGAATGCTTAACATGCTCCTCGTTATTCTCCGGAACCCCTCGCTCTTAATCCTATGATCCGCCATGCTCTCCTACTGATCCTATAAGATCCCCGGAGACCACGGCAGGATCACAAGTACAGAATAAAATATTATTACACAAGACCATCATTGTGCGCTGTCATGTTGACAAATGACCCTCACTTAACCGTAATACTTTTATGTGTCCTATTAACATACATAAGTGTAAGGAAACAGGAATGTGTCCCCACACACACACACACACACACACACACACACACACACACACACACACACACACACACACACACAAACACACACACACATTAATATATATATATATATATATATATATATATATATATATATATATATATATATGTGTGTTTGCGAAAGTTCAGACTTACTGAACACTAGTGGAGGTTAACGGAGATCAAACTTGATTTTCTGCATGAAACATTAAATAAGTATGAGGGGGTTCCATATTTCGACTTCTATCCGAGGTCCTCTTCAGTAGACTATGAATAATCAAGAGAGAAATAACTTTTGTACTGCCTCCCTCACAGACTCCCTCTCACACTCCCTCTCACTGCCTCCCTCACACTGCCTCCCTCTCACTGCCTCCATCACACTGCCTCTCTTACACTGACTCCCTCACACTGCCTCCCTCACACTCCCCTGCATTACTCCATTTGAACCAAAACAAAAAAATTCTATTCAGTTTATTTGTGCCGCTGGTGTCGTTGGCCCCTTTCTATTTGTTTCTTTGAACCTTTAATATACCTGTAACCCATTTCGAGAGATTTCCAAAGCGGCCTTTGGCTAAGCTTCCTCTCTGATTGCCTGTTCAACCAGCCTGTTGATGGTACCGGCCCGCTGACCCATACTGACATCACAATCTGGTTGATCTGGCATTTGGGCGGAAGTAGATATCCATTTTCCTAGTAGAAATTTCTACGCTTGTTCCGGCAGTATTTCTAACATCTGCTGTTAGCAGGTTGATAGCTACTGTTAGCAGGTTGATAGCTGCTGTTAGCAGGTTGATATCTGCTGTTAGTAGTCTGATAGCTGTTGGTAGCAGGTTGATAGCTGCTGGTAGCAGGTTGAATAGTCTTAGACCACGGATGTTGATACAGTGTTCTCTTAATGTGTCCACAACACCACTGCTATTCAATGGATCTATATTTCACTTCCATCTCTCACACTCCAGTGCGTTGTTATGGTAGCGACAATATCCACATCTCTACCTCCAGTACGTTACCTGTGTCTAGTTTCAGCCCAAATATACATACACACACACACACACACACACACACACACACACACATATATATATATATATATATATATATATATATATATATATATATATATATATATATATAACAAACAACCACTATGAAAAATAGAAGAATTCCAAGCGCTTTCGTGACTACTCACATTATCAAGGAACTATAGTTCCTTGATAATGTGAGAAGTTACAAGCGCTTGAATTCTTATATTTTTCATAGTGGTTGTTTTGCATATTTTGATATCACCTGTTTACTGTGATCTTTTGCATATATATATATATATATATATATATATATATATATATATATATATATATATATATATATTGACACAGCACATAGTCCATTTGGTCATGGCCACTAGCCTGGTACCTTCCTCCATACTTTCCAGATACCATCTTCAAGTAATCAAATTATTTTAATACAAAAGTTTTTTTAGCGTCATTTATAAAATCTGTAGTTTACCAAAGAAATGTCTAAAGACGAATGAATCGGCTACTAGTAGACGGTGGTTCGAGTCTACACCACACGGGTTTACTCATTAATTAACTAATACAGTTATGACATACATGAGCTCCAGTATGACACAGCCATGACTGATACACAGGCTCCAGCATGACAGTCATGACTGATACACAGGCTCCAGCATGACACAGTCATGACTGATACACAGGCTCCAGCATGACACAGTCATGACTGATACACAGGGTCCAGCATGACAGTCATGGAAAAATAAACACATAAGCAGTATAATGTGATCCTTTATTGACAACGTTTCGCCCACGCAGTGGGCTTTATCGAGTCACAGACAGATCTACCTGGAAAATGAGCAACATGGAGATATATATAGGGTACAGTCAGGTGGAGAATGCTGGGTCAGGTGGAGAAAGCTGCATGTGAGTCTTAAAAAGTAGTGTGATAGTTAAAAACATAGTGTGACTTAAAGGACCTGCAGTGTACCATTCTTGAGTTCTAGGTGGGATAGCGTTGAAGAAGTTTCTTGGCAATAGGTTCAGCTATGTTGTAGAAGCCGTTGTTCTGGTTGAAGTTGTTGGATATACAGATGAGTGATGATTCTAGGATTCTTCGGTATTGCGTGTTGTCTTCTCTGGCGATGAGTCTTGCGTTTCTGTAGTTGATTAAATGGTTGTGTAAATTTCGGTGTTGAACACAGGCATTTCTTGAGTCGTCAGATCTGCCTGCGTACTGGTGTTCTGAAATGCGTGTTTGTAGGTCTCTGGATGTTTCGCCAACGTATAATTTGCTGCAGCCATTACAAGGGATTGTGTATACCCCTGCCGTGGATTGAAGCTTTTCCTGTCTGTTACTGGTAATGTCCTTAATGGTGGTGGATGTGGAGGTGGATACTCGGAATGAGGTCTTAGAAAAATGTTGGAAACTTGTTTGGAAATGGAGTTGGTGGGAAGGACTATGTATCTCTTCTCAGCAGTGTCTTCTCTGGGTGTGTTGAAGATGTTTAATGCCCGTCGTCTGCAGTCTCTAATGAAGTGACGAGGATAGTGAAGTTTGGAAAAACTTGTTCAATGAGGGAGCATTCTTCTTCAAGGAACTCACTGCTGCAGATTCTGAGTGCGCGCAGGAAAAAGCCTATAATTACACCACGTTTAATTTTGGTGTCGTGGTGAGAGTAGAAGTGGAGAAGATCGTGTTGATTGGTAGGTTTTCGATAGACTTTAAAACGAAGTTCATGGTCAGCTTTGCAGAGAAGAACATCAAGGAAAGGAAGAGTATTGTTGACTTCTTCTTCTAGTGTAAACTGGATTGATGGCTCAACCTGGTTGAGTTCGTGTTGGAGAGCTTGAACGTTGAAGCGTCTGGGAGTTATGATGAGAATGTCGTCAACATAACGAAGCCAGGTGACAGAAGAGGGAATAATAGTGGAAAATCGCTCGGCTTCCAAATGTTCCATATATAGGTTCGCAAGGACGGCACTAAGTGGCGATCCCATGGGTAGTCCAAAAGTTTGCTGAAAGAGTTGGTTTTCGAAAGAGAAACATGTAAAGCCCACACATAGTTCAACAAGGTCGATGAAATCGCTGGCTGGAAGAGGAAGATCAAGCGAGTATCCACCTCCACATCCACCACCATTAAGGACATTACCAGTAACAGACAGGAAAAGCTTCAATCCACGGCAGGGGTATACACAATCCCTTGTAATGGCTGCAGCAAATTATACGTTGGCGAAACATCCAGAGACCTACAAACACGCATTTCAGAACACCAGTACGCAGGCAGATCTGACGACTCAAGAAATGCCTGTGTTCAACACCGAAATTTACACAACCATTTAATCAACTACAGAAACGCAAGACTCATCGCCAGAGAAGACAACACGCAATACCGAAGAATCCTAGAATCATCACTCATCTGTATATCCAACAACTTCAACCAGAACAACGGCTTCTACAACATAGCTGAACCTATTGCCAAGAAACTTCTTCAACGCTATCCCACCTAGAACTCAAGAATGGTACACTGCAGGTCCTTTAAGTCACACTATGTTTTTAACTATCACACTACTTTTTAAGACTCACATGCAGCTTTCTCCACCTGACCCAGCATTCTCCACCTGACTGTACCCTATATATATCTCCATGTTGCTTATTTTCCAGGTAGATCTGTCTGTGACTCGATAAAGCCCACTGCGTGGGCGAAACGTTGTCAATAAAGGATCACATTATACTGCTTATGTGTTTATTTTTCCATTGTGTCGGTATTTTATACCATTTATTTCCATGACAGTCATGACTGATACACAGGTTCCAGCATGACACAGTCATGACTGATACACAGGGTCCAGCATGACAGTCATGACTGATACACAGGTTCCAGCATGACACAGTCATGACTGATACACAGGGTC
This sequence comes from Cherax destructor, assembly GCA_009830355.1. NCBI lineage: Eukaryota > Metazoa > Arthropoda > Malacostraca > Decapoda > Parastacidae > Cherax > Cherax destructor. The sequence goes on along the minus strand of WNWK01004456.1, from coordinate 462 downwards.
AGCATGACAGTCATGACTGATACACAGGTTCCAGCATGACACAGTCATGACTGATACACAGGGTCCAGCATGACAGTCATGACTGATACACAGGTTCCAGCATGACACAGTCATGACTGATACACAGGGTCCAGCATGACAGTCATGACTGATACACAGGTTCCAGCATGACACAGTCATGACTGATACACAGGGTCCATCAAGAAGCTGCATTATCCTAAACTTGACACACTGCCACTACATCCCTGGTGTGGGTTCTTCTAACACTGCCCACTACATCCCTGGTGTGTGTTCTTCTAACACTGCCACTACATCCCTGGTGTGTGTTCTTCTAACACTGCCCACTACATCCCTGGTGTGTGTTCTTCTAACACTGCCACTACATCCCTGGTGTGTGTTCTTCTAACACTGCCACTACATCCCTGGTGTGTGTTCTTCTAACACTGCCACTACATCCCTGGT